>JAOUQU010185386.1:0-24947 GCA_028566735.1 Ammoglanis amapaensis | reverse complement strand
TACTTATTTTTATGAAATGAATGCATGGAACTTTATTAAAATAACATATAAAAATAAACTGTAGGCTAGCATTTGTTTTTCTTATTGTCAGTCATTCATGTCATTTGGCAAAAATACTTTGATGCCATATGAATTAATAAAATACAGTTGTGAAATTGTTCTGATTTTTAAAAAAACTTCATAAACAGTTTACATAAATATTGTCATGCATGTAAATATTGAGATATAACAACTAAATATGCACTAATTTTTATGTCGCTATATAAAAATTATTAAACCCCCAGCTTGTTTAGGACAAGCTTCATGAAACACAGTTTGTAAGGTTTGGTGTGTATATGTAAGCTGTATTTACAGTGTTTAGTTACTGGTTTGCCTAAACTTTGTCTGGGTTTTGTGATTATTCATTCTCTTCAAGGTTTGAGTTGGATGTTGGTTTTCTTTCCAATTGTTTTGTGGCAAAATCTGATTGTAAAAGGCCCATTTGGTCTTGAATAATAGTATGCAAGATACTATAAAATTTTACTGAATGTGTAGCAAAAATAGAAAAAGCAAACTCAATAAATACGTCTTCGTGCAATGCATAATAACTATTTAAAATAAATATAATATATGCTTTTCCTAACCATGATTTTCTTTCATTGTTAATTAAAACTAAACAATTTTAAGAATAGATTAAAATACATCATCCTTCAGGTTTTGATTTATTTATGTGTTAGTACAAGTTAAATGACGGTAATATATATTTGAATCAAATATAAGGAGAAAAAAATATCAGTGAGCAATATCTTCACTATTTAAAACTTCTGGAGTAATGAAACCACCCGAACCCTAAAAACAGACTGTGAGTAACCTAAACACAGAATATTAGCCAAACCAGATATGGAGGTCATAGTCATTATGAAGTGTTTGTCCAGATATCCTTCTGTCAAGAACAGCAATGCTGTGGTTATACAACACAGGCTGCTCGGAACAAACACAGCGGTTTGCACAATGCCTGTAATCGTCACCCTCATCTGGTTCTTCTGTTGAGGACCAGTCAAAGAACTAGTTTGCTCCATCCTCTTGATGTGTCCACGCAGGTAATAAAAGGTTCTTCCCCAAGCAAAGGTCAGTATGCATAACGGACAAACAAAGTAAGCCAAAAACACTCTGATAGCCATCTTGAAGAGAGTATTGTTTAATTCACTGACTTGATCTAGAGATGTTACATTAAGACCACTGCTCGTTTGTAGCAGGTTTGAGACCACACCCATGGTTATTGCAGACATGAGTAAAACCTGATCAAACACGATCCCTGCAAAAACGATCGCTTTAATGTTCTTTCTGATCCAGATAAAACACGCGTAATGTTGCGGGACGATCTTTATATAGTAAACAATGCTGATCCAAGCACAGTTGGAGAAAATGGAGCAGTAGCTTAGGTAGATTATTCCCAGGTTTATAATCAGAAGCCAGTCAGGTGGACTAAGGAAGGTCAGAATGACATAGACCATAATGATGAGCTGTTGAACTGTAGAATTGCCGAGCATGACAGTTAACAAGAAAAGCAAAGGCTGATGAATGCTCACTCCCTCAGCTGGCCAGCACAGAAAGAAAATAAAGACGACATTTAGCACGTTAGCAACCACACAAAACGGGGTGCAAATGATAGCAAACAGCCAGGTTGCCATTTCAGTTGTATACGCCGTGTTGACTCCAGTAATCGTAATGGTTGCTTTTATGCTTTAAAGCAAAAGTTCATAAGCACACTAAAGTCCTTTGCATTCACAGAAATAAATAATGATGATAACTTTAATGAGGCTTGCATAGCACGTGTATGCAAAACATTAAATATAACATTTTTCACCAGGTAGATAGGACTATACCAACTTCAAATAAACATGGCTTTGTAAAACAAATACAAGTTTGAACATTTGTGCTCTTAAGTTTTTTTAATTTTTAGCATTTTATTTATCCTGCTACAATAATACTTTTGTCTGGGTCGTCCTATAAGTAACCAAAACAGGCTAAAATGATGTACATGTTCATATTAAATGATGAACACAATACATAAACAAAATAATGAAACTTTGGACAACCCACAATCCAATGTTTTTTTTTATTACATTTCAGGTTAGGTTAATGATCCTTAACTGAAAACAAGAGACTGTCAAGAGTCTAAACATAGAAGATTTGCCAAACCGTAGATGGACGAGTTGGGCATTGTGATGTGATTGTTTGTCACTATCCAGAGTTCGAAAGAAAGATCAAAAACCATGGAAACTGCCCACTGGCTTGATAATTACCCTGAACTCGTTCTTTATTTGCCTAGCAACAGAACCAGTATTTTGATCCATGTTTTTTTTTATTATGTCTGTGTAAGAAGAATAGCATCTACAAAAATAGATAATTGTGCTAAAAAGACAAATCAAATCAAATGGAAACACATTCGTATTCATCTTGAAAAGTGTGGCGTTTAAAGTTTCGAGTTCCTGAAATGGTTCTATTCCTATGTCTAGTTTCTTACATGTTGCTGTGAAATTATGGTGGCAGGTACGATGAGCCACCAAAAACAGTTACATGTAGATAATATTAAAAAGTAGTGTAGTAGGGAAGCTCTGGATAACACAAATCAAGATGAATAGTAGGTAAACTTTGCCATTTTGTTACATTAAATAACAAGGAATTCAAAGCGTGATGAGTGATCAATAGCTAGCTGGCATTAATAGAAAAGAAAGAAGCTGGCAGAATAAAATTGGGTGCAAATGATAGCAAAAACAGTCTAATATTGGAACAGGGACACCAATAACTTCGGTTCTGCTGTAGGGAAGCATTCATATTTGACATTACAAGATAAATATTAGGCAAAATATTAACAGTTTATTACCAGCTGGTTGATAAAAAAAGAACATTGTTACTAAATAGTACTGCTAGTGAATTGTTTAACATGGCATTGATTGCACTGCATATTACACAATAGATTTATTTGCACACACTTTAAGTAACAGTCTTTAGTAAAGATCTGATACTGATCCGAAAAACAGACTGTGAAGAGCCTAAACACAGAATATTTGCCAAACCACTAAAAGACGAAATGGTCATTATAATGTGCTTGTTATGATCTATATTGTTATAGTTAAATGAAAGGATCAATGCCATGCTCATTGCCCACAGACTACTGGGAATAAAGAGAGCACTTTGTAGTAAGCCCATTTTTGTCACCCTCATCTGTTTTTTCTGTTGCTTTGAGGAAGGACCAATAGTTTGGTCCATATTTTTGATGTGTCCACGTAAGTAATAAAAAGTCTTGCCCCAAGAGTAGATCATCGTGACAACCGGAATGGTCAAATATCCCAGAAACACATGGGTAGCCAACTTGAAGAGCATTCTGTTTAAAACTTGAGCTCCTGAAACAGTCAGAGTATTATTCCAAAGGCTGATTTCTGCATTGTTGTCGTAGAATGGGGGTGGCAGGTATGCGGCTGTGCCCATTGCGATGGCAGACAGAAGAAAGACCTGATCAAAGATGATCCCGCCATAAATGATCATGTTAATGTTTTTCTTAATCCAGATCGAGATCACATTATGCTGCGGGACGATCTTCAAGTAATAAAAAATGCTGATCCAGGCACTGGTGGAAAAACTTGTGCAGTAAGTTTCTAGGACTATTGCTGCATTTATAACCATGAGCAAGGCAGGTGGTGTAAGAAAGCTCAGGGGAATCACGATCAAGACGATGAATTGGTGTATTGAGCTATTGCATAACATGACAACTAATAAGAAATGCAATGGTTGACGGGGGCTCACTCCCTCGGCTGGCTTGCACATACAGAAAATAAGGATGATGTTGACCAGGTTTGCAGGCACACAAAACGGGGTACAGACGATGGCAAACAGCCAGTTTTCCATTTCAGTGACAAATGCCATGTTGAGTCCGGTGATCTCGCTGCGATTGTTTCGCACTTACAATTTATAGCAAAATTATCAGCACACCACAACCATTTGCAATCACATGAGCTTGAAAAATGAAATGTGGCAATGCTTAATGGCACTTGTGTGTGTATACAAAACAGGACTAAACATTTTTCATCTGGTAGGATTTTGGCCGAAAACTAAGACATTGTTTAATTGTTTAATGAGAGTAGATTTGAAATCTAGTAATTAATAAAATCAGAATCTTGTTGCATCCACTACTGAGATATAAAAATTAATAATACAAAATAATCTTTAAAAAGATGTGTCTACCATGTTCACTGATTAATTTTATTGGATTAATACGGAATTTTATGAGTGCAGCACACTAGTTGAGGCAGTATTGATAATGATTGCAGTCCATTCTTGCAATTCCACATGCAGTCATACATACATGCAAAAATGCACACACACAAAAATACATATATGTGTGTGTATGTGATCTTTTTTTATAAATCAACATATATATGTGCGATCCATAGACATGCTTGTGCATATGTGATGTGTGCATGTATGTAACCTCATTAACACATAAAGCATTTTATATTCATGCGCAACAGGGTGATTGAGAAGCCCTGTCACTTCACAGCAACAAGATCCTGGGTTCTTTCTACAGACGAAATGTTCTCAGTCATTCATGTGCAAAGTTTGCTAGTTCTTTGTGTCGTCTGTGTGTGTGAGAGTTCTGTAGCTTTTTAGCTCCAGTCCAAAAGATGCAGTCAAGTCAAATGGAGACACTTAGGACTAGTGGATTGCCACTTAGGGTGCATAACTCTGCATACTGCATTGTAGTGTTGATCTCGAGCCCAGATATATAGGAAGGGTTGTGCCAGGAAGGACATCCGGTGTAAAAACTACGTCAAATCAATAATATGGACTCACACTTAGTTTAATAACATAGAATTTTATTATGAGTTTAGAATGAAAAGATAAATTTACATCTACTTTCTATCTTCAGATGATGCATGTATTTTATAGTAATTGTTCTTCTTGCATTTAGCTAATATAAATGGAAACTTATTTATATAGAGATATTTCTTAAACATGTCAATTTGCGTGGGGTGGTGGAAGTTCACGCTACAGTTAAGTAGAGGAAATTCACAGTACAAATGAGACATGCAACGTCTTGTGAGGTGGTGGAAGCTCACACTACAGCCAAGTAATGCAGTGACTTACAAAGTGATTGAAGCTCTACAGTCTATTGTATAAAAAAACATCTGATACCATTTCATATAAGTATTGTGTATATAACATACATCACTACCACAACTAACATATGTGTATTGTTTCAACCCAAAAGATCAGTTCTGACTGTAATAATTCTAAAACTATATCTAAAAGTCTGTTATACTAAGACAGAATTTGAAAGCTGTTGGGAACAAAAAAGATTAGTTTAATGTATTTGCTTCCATAATTTGTTTTTATGTTGCATGGCCTCCTTTTCCCTCATTAGTGGTTATGATTGACCACAGCTGGCGCCTTCACTTTACTTATTAAAATCGGGCAAATTCAACTGCACCCATTAGTTTGTTCCATGATGGTAAATCCCGATAAGGTCCAGTGAGCAGTGGACAGATGTCAGAAATCGAGACTGTCATGAAAATGTGTTCGCTGCCCTTCAGATTGACTGCATTTTTGCACCATTGGCACGCAAAATGAATTCAGATCCTGATACAGAGCAAAACAAAACAATTAAGTTTCATTCTATATAAATCTTTCTATATAACATTATATCACAAAGGATAATATTTTACCCATAATCAGCAGAGGCCACAATTAAACATTTTGACCTAATGTACTGTATTTAGTTTTTATTATAATTTGTCATATATTTCATCAACAGGTTTTTAAAATTAAAGTCATTTAGCTAAAGATTAAGCTATTAGCTTGACATGTATGTAGGGTTAATAAATGACTTGATCATAAGACAACAAATAAATAAGCACTATATGAAAAATGCATTTTCCATTATGTTTAATATTAAACACTCTTTAAAAGAAGGATGCTTTCTAGTTTGATTAATAAAAAAATCAGATTGCCTTTTATTGTATTGCATAAATTTTTATCACAGAGAACAATTGCATATTTAAATGTATATCACAACAGAATAACTAATAAATATACAGTATGTATACTAATAATTATATACTAATGCTAAATTTCGATTTACTAATAAGATACTCAATCTAGAGCTGTGATAACAAATGAATTACAACATAACATGCGAATTGGTTCATTTATAGTTAAACTAACAGTGAAATTGATGAACACAACTATAAAATTATACTGACTACAAAAATGGCAATTTGGTTTAGTGTATATCAGATATTCTAGCTCATGTTTAACCATTAGTTTATATAAAACAATTTACAAAAACTGTACAAAAAACACACAAAGACTTTTCACAAGATCCTACATTCTAAATGTGCTTTCAACCTCTTAAATGAGGCAATTAGCCACATCCTAAATACAGACTGTGTAAAGCCTAAACACAAAATATTCACCAAACCACACAAAGATGAGATGGTCATTGTGATCAAGTAGTGATCCTCTGAACTTCTGAACTGAAATGCTAAGAGGAAAACTGCGGTAATGATCCATAGGCTGCTGGGAATAAACACAGCAGTTTGAACAATGCCCATGATCGTCACCCTCAACTGGTTCCTCTGCAGCGTACATGAAGAACTACTGGTTTGTTCCATCTTCTTAATGTGTCTGGTTAAGTAGTAAAATATTCTCCCCCAAGAGTAGGTCAATGTGCATAAAGGGCCAATGAAATATGAATTGAAATGTTAAGTACACACTAACACTCAGCACAAGAAGTGTGTTTTTGTAAGTAAAAAAATAGTTGATTCCGTATGGTTCAAAAAGCAATTATCAAATGGGATGTTTGTCATTGTGTGCATAGTTACTGCAGACAAAAGTAAGATCTGATCGAAGACAAATCCAGCGAAGACGATCATCTTGATGTTCCTCTTAATCCAGATAAAAATCGTGTGATGTTGTGGGACGATCTTCAAGCAGTAAAATAAGCTGATCCAGGCACAGGTGGAGAAACATGAGGAAAAGGTTTGACTGATTATCTCAACATTTATGATCAGAAACCAGATAGGTGGTGTAAGAAAGCTCACGATAACAGAGATCATGACCATCAATTGGTGAATTGTGGAATTGCTTAACATGACAGTTACTAAAAAATACAAAGTTTGCCGTATGCCCGCTCCTTCAGCCGGCCGACAAAGACTGAAAATAAAGATGACGTTGAGCATGGTAGCAACCAAACATGATGGAGTGCAAACAAGAACTAACAGCCAAGTTATCATATCACTTGTTTCAAGCATGTTGAAACTCAGACTGGCTGTTGATTCTTGCGCTTCTGTTTTATTTTGTACCCCTGTGCAGTCAAATTAGCTGGGAAAATAAAATAATATTGCATGTTGATGCAAAACATTGGATAAAACATTTATCATTTGGTATTTATGACCAGCTTTACATTTATTCTTTCATAATGTTATTCTTCTTTGTTGCACTGGCTCTGTCTTTCTCATTAGTCCTTATATGATCGACTACAGCTGGCCTATTTTGTCTATTAAAACAGCAGTTTGTTCCAATATAGTAACAATGGCATGTCAGTATATAAATCAGAATCTAAGATAAAGAAGAAACAAAAAATACATTTATTTTAATATTCATAAAAATGTAAAATGCTGTAATTACTTTTCGTAATAAATGTAAGCTGATTGGTTAAGCATTGAAATGGACCTTTGAGCAACAGCTCCAAATCTCCAAATTCAAGCTGCGATATGCAAAAAAAAAAAAAATTAGTTGGACTGTACATACACCTGGTTATGCATATACAGTTAGGTTCATAAATATACGGACAGAGACAGTTGGTTCTGTACATTACCACAATGAATATTAAATGAGACAATTCAGCAAACAATCCATCAAAAATTAAACACATCTAAAAACACAAAGAAAGTTCTTGGCCTGGAGAGCAATACAAAAATCATGTTAAAATTTTGAGGTTACACCAATTTAATGAATAAATTTTTAATAGCTAAATTTTGGCTGGCTGTAGCCTAGTGGTCAGGGCACAAGACTAATAATCAAAAGGACACTAGAGCAAACGTCCCTATTGCTAGGTTGCTTCTGTTGACTCTGAACCCTCATTGCTCAGACTGTAATGTTAGTCACTAATAACATCTGTTAAATGCAGAAAATGCAAATTTGTAAAAGTAAATTATAAGAATCTTCTGCTGGATCTTTTGCAGGACAAAGAAAAGCAAATTACCCATCAGGCAAAAATAACTAAACCCTCCTTAAAGTATAGAGCAATTATGGCTTGGTGGTTTGAGAACTTGTCTTGTGGTTGGAAGCTTCTGATTTGATTCTGAAAAAAATAAGGTCAGGAATGAAGTGCTCTTGAGCAAGGTATCAAACCCCTAACTGATCCATGGGTACAGAGACTAGGGCTGCCCACCACACCGGGCATGTGTGATTACTGCTGTCCCCTAGTGTGTTCATTAGTGTGTGCAAATGTGTGTTTCAATACACGGTCTGGGCTAAATGTGGAGGAATAGTTCTGCTGGGTGTAAAAACACTGGGGTGAAAGAATAAATTGTAACGTTCTGTTACAAAGGTAGAATTTATTACATTGTATTACATTTTAATATATTTAAAACAACATATAGCGTTATTAAATAATATAACAATGAGCAAATGAGTTTACTTCCATAGGTCTGAAGTAGTCTAGCTCCTAGTCTAATTTTTCAATTAATGGCTTAAGTTGTCTATTTATGGTTAACAGATAATATGTTTACAAATTAAACAATAGAAACAGAATAGAACCTTGAGGAAAATTTTACATTCCAAATGATTTTTTAACTCTCCTAAATGAAGAAATGATCTGCACCCTAAATACAGACTGAGAAAAGCCTAAACACAGAATATTTGCCAAACCACACACGGATGAGATGGTCATTGTGATAAAGTAATTTTCAGTTTTATGCTCTAAAACAAAGAGCCACGTTATAGTAATGACCCACAAACTGCTGGGAATAAACACGGCAGTTTGAGCAATACCCATGATCGTCACCCTCATCTGGGTCATCTGCAGCGTACATGAAGAACTGCTGGTTCGTTTCATCTTCTTAATGTGCCCAATCAAGTAAAGAAACGTTTTGCCCCAAGAACAGGTCAATGTGCATAAAGGACCAATAACATATAGCAAGTACACGGTCATACTCAAATCAAGAAGAGTACTTTTGAAAACAGAAATTCCATTAATGGAGGTCTCATTCAAATAGCTAGTCACTGAGCTGTTGTCATATCCATTGTGTGCCATTGTATTCATAGTTACTGCAGACATAAGTAAGACTTGATCGAAGACAAATCCAGCAAAGATGATCATCTTGATGTTCCTCTTAATCCAGATAAGAATCGTGTACCCTTGTGGGACGATCTTCAAGTAGTAAAAAAAGCTGATCCAGGCACAGGTAGAGAAACTCGAGGAAAAGGTTTTGCAAATTATTTCCCCATTTAGACCCAGAATCCAGATCGGTGGTACAAAGAATCTCATGATAACAGAGATCAAGACTATCAGTTGGTGAATTGTGGAATTGCCCAACATGACAGTTAATAAAAAATACAAAGGTTGCCGGATGCTCGCTCCTTCAACTGACCAACACAGACAGAAAATAAAGATGATGTTGAGCGCAGTAGCAACCAAACATGATGGGGTGCAAACAAGTGCTAACAGCCAATCAATCGTATCACTTGTTTCAATCATGTTGAATCTCACAGCCTGATTGTTGTTGCCTTTGTGTTTCAAGTCAAAAGATTTTAAGCAGGCCACGACCCTTTTGCAGTCAGATGAACTAGGAATATATTAAAATAAAGGGGTCTACATAGAATGTATATGCAAAACATTGGATGAAAGATTTATTATTTGGTGTTTAGGACTTAACTTTACATTTATTGGAAATCATGCACATGACATTTATTGTTGCAGTGATCATATTGGGCGGAACTCATATTGGGCTTTAGTGTGTATGGAGTTATTATAATGTTTTTCTTTGTAGAATGGCCTTGTAATTTCTCTTTAGTGACGATTGAGCAAATCATTTAATTCTAATAATGGCATTCCAGGCATAGAGATTTGAATGTAATCGTTGGGGTTTTGTAGTATTGACTTGCTGTATTAGGTCGTAGTAAAACCTTCAATATCATGAAATGTTGCAGAATAAACGTCCAATTGAGCAGAAATTGGGTCATTTACATTTTCGGCATTTAGCAGATGCATTTATCCCAAACAACATAGAGAAATTATTCCACAGTAACCAATAACATAGTTCAAAATACAAATATGTTGAAGGGCCATCGGAACCAAAACTATTTTATTATTATTGTTAGTTGCTTGTACAAATGTTTAGAGACTTAAAAGCTTCAGTTAAGTTTAATTAAATAATCATGCTAATGCACATATTACATTATATTAAGTAATGATTCAGTGCTACCAAATTACTTTTTTAATAAATTAAAATAATAAATATTCCACAAATGTAGAAAGAAAAACGATATTAAAAACAATATAAACTTATATAAGTTGTGATTTGCTTCAGCATGTTAGAGCGTAGCTAATATTTGACCAATGGAGATGTAAATCGTACAATGTGTTTTTTTTATCATTAAAATTAAACTCCATGTGATATACTGCTATTCAAATGCCTTTTAAATTGTATATACTCCCTAAAGTGTGAAGCCTAAAGACAGAAAGATGAGATGGTCATTATAACTGAAATGTCATTATCTGAAGCGGACAAGTAGACCAAATCCATTGTAATGAGCCACAGACTAAAGAACGCAACAGTTTTCACATCATCATCACTATTATTTAGTTCCTCTGTTGCATAAAGGAAGAACTACTGGTTTAATACATTGTGCTGATGTGCCCAATTAAATAGTAAAAGATTATGCCTAAGATTTGGGTCAAATGTGACTAGATGACCAATTGGTACAGTTGAAAATAGAAATTCATTTTCCTCAATTTAAATTTTGAGCTGTCGTTCCTGGTGTGTGGCAGGTTTCTCACAGGATCATCTGTTATTACAGAGAAAAAAGACCTGAAATAAAGAAATGCAAAAAGAAATTATTTGATTCCTCATATTTATTTAGTCACGAGCTGAGAAGATTAAATATGATAATGGAGTCTATTTAGATTGTTCATGAAAACCACTTAGTAAAAGATTTATATGGTTTTTAGGACATCAACATAAGGATTTTGAGTTTATATAGTTCAAATGCTGAGTACATAATATATACAGTATCTTACACAAGTAAGTACACCACTCACATTTCTGCAAATATTATATTTATGTAGTAATTTTTTATGGAAAATGAAAACAGGCATAACTGACATTAGAAATAACTTCTAGTAGTAAATGTACAGTTTGTAAAGCAGCATATAATCAATTAGAAAATAAATGTCTATCCAACCAGTAGGAAACGATCTCACAACTTTCACTAACATCGTGCAGAGGTCTCCTAATGTTATAACCTTGCTCATTGTGCAGAGGTCATGTTATAAGCAAATGTTCTCACTGTAAAACTAATAATTTGTTCTATAAACATGTTACATTGACAACATGTATGAAAAGTTTATTTAAGTTTTTCATAATATGACCAGTTTTCTAACTTTTTTCTAATTATAGATAAACAAATTCACTGGCCAGAACATTCTAATGAAACATTTCCACAACCAAATTTGAACATCCAGAGGAGACCATTTTAAATATTTGAAAAAAATGTTCCTTAAAACTGGACAAAACAACGTCCCCAAAACCAAAAAAGAATATTTTATTGCATTATTAGCTGACGACTCAAGTAACACCTCAAATATAATTAAAAGCAGACAAATTGTTTCCTAATGGAAAGAAAAAAAATGTAGATGAAATGAATAATTGTCGTTTTCCACAGAAAAAAAAAGAAACATATATTTGTATATTTTATACATGTCTTTCTTTGTAGCACGGCCTTGTATTTCTCATTAAAGGTTATGATTGAACCAGCTTATTCATTTTCCATGACTATACAGCTGCACCCATTAAAAAAAGCTCCAAGATTACTATAGAAATATACTTGGATATAACTTAAAGTAGTCAGTGCACAGCTTGGAAAGTAGTACAGTATGTTTACTTATATGAACTAACTCAATACACACCCATTGATGTCTAAATAGCTGGAAGAGCAAGTAAATACACCTCACGGTGAACTTGCCCAAATTGTACCCAATTGTTTTGTCACTCCGTGTCATATGACAGGTGAATCTGATTGTTTGCATACTAAGAGAAGCTTTTTGCCATACTATATTTGTTGCTCCCATAGCCGCCCCCATAGCATTGTTACTCAAAAACAAAAGATTGCTTACACCCTGAAACTAAGCTCCAGTATGATGATCAAGGTTATACGATGTTTTCCAGAATATGTTCCGTAAGGCCTCAGCAGGGTAAACAAATTCAATGTCAAGTGGCTTCAAAAATACTAGTTCTTCCAATATTGCTGCAAAGGTAAGTGGTCAGCCTGTCATAGATCAAAGAATACACCACACTGCATCAGCTCGGGTTTAGTCATCGTCTCATCTTTGGAAAAGATGGAGAAGAAAGCTAGCAAACGGCTTGCTACCTACAATCTGATGAAGGTAGTCACCCGTCGACACTTTAAGCACATTTTGGACATATTCAGTGTACTGTTACCTAAGTACTCAGACAATAAATTATATAATTTGTACACTTAAATAATTTGTGTCAAAGTTTCATCTCTATAGTGTTGCATCATGAAACGATATAATAAATGAATCTCTGAAATGTGAACTTTTGATGAACTTTTGAAGGATACCATAGGTATATTTTCTCCTACCTGTGATCACATTCTTAATAATTCAATGACTGTTTGAAAGGCGATTATAACTTTAGTGTTATATGAAAAAAAAAACAACTAGTAAGTAAGTAAGTAAGTAAATTTATTTATATAGCACATTTCACACGACAAGTCGATCAAAGTGCTGTACAGAGACTTAAGAGAGATAAAACAAAGGGAAAAAGAAAACTAAAAACATAAAAAAATATATGTATAAAATGAAGTATCCTATAACATATTCCCATACAGCATATACAAATTTAAAAAGCTAAAGTAAAAAGATAAGTTTTAAGTTTTAACTACAATGGAACTATCACTGGGTTCTGGTATCTTGGACCGAATCACGAATGTCTTTAAGAATTGCTGTGAATGTAATGCATCACATTTCACACGTAAATAGGAATCACAAAGATTCAAAGGCCCAGAGTCAAATATGCTCCTGTAGTTTGATAGAGGGAGCCATTCTAATGGCAAAAATAGTTATCTACAGTAAAGAATGCTACGACCTTGTAAAGAGGTTCAGATCACAGATAAGCTAAATATTTTGAGACCAGTTCAAAGGTCAGCATGACCACTGACCGTTTCAGTGTATAATGTTTTCTTAGAATTTTTACAATACTTTTTTAACCAAATGGAAATTATTTCGCCACATTTAACCCAATCCATGTAGTAAAACACACATTTACACACTAAGGGGTAAGACTAAGTACATATGCTCAGCACAGTGGGCAATCTTAGCGAATGCACCCGCAGTTATTAAGGGTTAAGGGTTTCGTGTCTTGCTTAACAGCATTTCCATTTCCATGACCTGACGACTCTCAGATTTTGAACTGACAACCCTCTGATCACAAGCCTAGAGCTCTAACCAACAGGCTACGGCTGGCAAAGTGTTATAATGTATGACATGGTTTTCTATTTTCTCACTAGTGGTAATAATTTACTCATGCTGGTCCATTTATTTCACCCATTTAAATGAGACAAATTCAACTGCAACTGAACATTATTCCTAACTTATTAACAATGCCTGATCTTAGTATAAAATAACATAAGTTCAAATCCCAATGCACCAGCCATGTGCTTTGATTGAAAACTACAACCTCACCTGCTTCTGTTTGTGCTCTTAAGCTCTATTTGGCTTAAAACAAGACAGGACCTTTCCAGTCACCCGGTCACCCGGTCATGTGACCTTGGTTATTTAAATATTGATTGGCTGAGGAATGCCATGATACATGATATTGAACATCCAATAACAAAGTCTGTAGTAAATGTACTGTATTTCAATATAGTACATTTATATTTGTTTTATATTTTAACATGTTACAATTTGACACAATATGGTTAGTCATTTATTCATATACTTAGAAACCAAATTCTCTTAAACTAAAAGGATATGTATGAATACAGAAATGATACACATATTTTAAAACAAAAGACAGAAAGTGAAGATAAATAAGGAAGAATGACTGCTACTTTTTGTACTTTATTAAGCATTAGCACTTTAACACAGCTTCTGTTAGGAAATGAGGTGTTGTTGAGGGACTCTTTGATTGCCACGACACACCCACACCAGGAGACGGACATAGGAACTTACTAAACGAAAACCGAGTTTTAATAAACAGAACTTAAACAGCACTTAAAAACCTGAAACAGAAACATACAACAACAATAACGGTACCAAAGAGCACAGACGATCAAGCCCCGATCCCTGGGGAACACAAGCTTAAATAGCCAATCTGTCTAATCAGTCTCAATGCCGATCAAGTGTGTCCCGTCAGCGTGCCATGATCGGAGGGAAGCGTGACCGCAGCGGAGCAGAGGAGAGGAACACCGTTCCTAACAGCTTCACTCAGGCGTATGATCATGTTTCATGCACAGCACACAGATAGTAGGGTCATCGACAATAATAATGTGTATATATACATATATAGTAATAATGTATGCATAGTTAGGGCCTCTTGCTGGTTGAAAAGAGCATACAGTACATAACGCAGTGAATACAGATTATAATAACAATAAATTATATAAACCTGTACAGTACATAAAACATTGTCTATATTTGAATATCTGCTTCTATATACAGTACATATTTTTAAAATGTACAAAACTATTGCATCTCTAGTGACAACTCGTGAGACTTTGAAAGTCTTCAGCATATAAACTAATATGGTATATTTTAATACAGTATACAAACCTGTAAACCAATATAAGCCATTATAAGCTATGCAGTACACAAACCTATATAAATAAATAAATTACTTCTGGACCTTAAGCAATGATTAAATCTGTGCAGGACCTTCCTACTGTCTAAATGCTTTTTTTAAACTTTTGAGTACAGAAATTATTCGCACCCTGAAAACTGACTGGGAGTTGCCCAAACACAGAATATTAGCCAAACCAGAAATAGATGTGATAACAATTGTGATGTGTTTGCCAGAATCCATATTTGCATTCTGAGATGTAAGTATAGCTGTAGTAATTGCCCACGTGCTACTGGGAATAAACACAGCAGTTTGTACTATGCCCATAATGGTCACTCTCATCTGGTTCTTCTGTTGCTTAGAGGAAGAAGTGGTTTGCTTCATGTTGTTAATGTGTTTTTGTAGGTAATAAAATGTTTTGCCCCATGAGAAAGACAACATGAATATCGGAAAAATGAAATATGCACAAAACACTTGAACGCTCAACTGAAGGAACGTCTTGTTTAATTCTGGATCTCCGGTTGCAGTTGCCCAGTTAATTACAGAGCTGTTACTGTTCTTCGGATTAAGTTGGAACGCCTTTGCATGCATGATTACTGCAGACAGAAGTAAGACCTGGTTGACGACAAATCCAGCAAAAACGATCATATTGATGTTCTTCTTAATCCAGATTAAAATCTTATTATGATGCGGGACGATCTTCAAGTAGTAAACGATGCTGATCCAAGCACAGGTGGAGAAACTGAAGCAGTAAGTTTGATAGATTATCGCCAGGAATACAACTAGAAGCCAAAATGGTGCCTGAAGAAAACTTTCGATAGCGTAGATCAAGACAAAGAGTTGATGAATTGTAGAATTACCAAGAACTACAATTAATAAGAAATACAGCGGTTGCTGAATGCTCACTCTCTCAGCTGGCCGGCACAGACAGAAAATAAAGATGATGTTTAGCATAGTTGCGACCACAGTAAATGGAGAGCTAACAATTAGGAACACCTCGTTGTCCATTTCTTTGATGTTTTCTTTATTGGTCTTTGATTGCTTCTTTTCTGTTTAAATTAAGTGCAATACTGACATTTGCAGTCACCCAAGCTTGAGAAAATGAAATATTGTATTAACAGAGAATGGGCTTTTGTATAGCATGAATATGCAAATCACTAAGTAAATCACGTACTATCTAGTAGTTCAGACGTTACCAGCTAAATGTCATTTTTAAACAAAGTAAGTTTGCACGATTAGACAGGAGGTGGTTTTGGTCAGTGTTTCATATTTGCATATACATAATTTCCATTTTTGTAACATAAACCCAATGCTCAAATATCATATGAAATTCTTAAATGATATTTTATTGAATTGTATTAGTGATGGATTTTACTATGAGAGATTTACCTGACGTCAGACCTATTTTCCTATAAAATGTTTAAATGGTTCAGACTAAGAGAGATATTAGTCCGTACTACAGGACTACTACATTTGTCTACAGTCAATGTTTTCAAACACCATACAGCCTAATATGACATGACTATCCTTTTCTTTTTATAACATTTGTGGTGTTGTAGGAAAGCAAAGTTAGCAATTTAGTATTTAATCATATGATATGTGCAATAGTTAAGTCTTATACACAGAAACTACAAGAAAAAAACAAACCCATAAGTCACTTTCTCTTGAAGCAAAATTTATTAGTAGATTAAAGTGCTCACTTGAGGAATACAATTTACAATAAAACAATTTGACTTATATTTATTCATCCAAAAAAACTTTTATTACAGAATTTATACAGTTTATTTAAAAAAAAACAAAGACAAGTACGAATGAGGATCGCTTCATGTACCCTGGCTTGTGAGAACGTTTACAGTGGCAGCTTAACCCAAACCCGTCTTAATCTATGTGTATACATACATACATGTTAAATACACTTACAAACCATTATGGTGATAAGCCAATATACGTGACCATCCCAGATTTCTTTATTTGGTGAAAACTAATAAGTGGCTGGTCCCAGATACACAGGGAAGAAGTGGTTTGCTTCATGTTGTATATGTGTTCATGTGGTTATTGTGCAAACTCTTGTGGCCCCGCCCTCCACTTTTTAACCAGGAGCAACATTTAAATGTTAATTTACGCATAGTTGGTGGCAAGATCCCAAAGAGAAAGTATGCCAGTCAAATATTGTGATAATCGAAGCAATGGTGAGGATTTATATAAGTAATACAATAAATTATATAAACCTGTACAGTACATAAAACATTGTCTATATTTGAATATCTGCTTCTATATACAGTACATATTTTTAAAATGTACAAAACTATTGCATCTCTAGTGACAACTCGTGAGACTTTGAAAGTCTTCAGCATATAAACTAATATGGTATATTTTAATACAGTATACAAACCTGTAAACCAATATAAGCCATTATAAGCTATGCAGTACACAAACCTATATAAATAAATAAATTACTTCTGGACCTTAAGCAATGATTAAATCTGTGCAGGACCTTCCTACTGTCTAAATGCTTTTTTTAAACTTTTGAGTACAGAAATTATTCGCACCCTGAAAACTGACTGGGAGTTGCCCAAACACAGAATATTAGCCAAACCAGAAATAGATGTGATAACAATTGTGATGTGTTTGCCAGAATCCATATTTGCATTCTGAGATGTAAGTATAGCTGTAGTAATTGCCCACGTGCTACTGGGAATAAACACAGCAGTTTGTACTATGCCCATAATGGTCACTCTCATCTGGTTCTTCTGTTGCTTAGAGGAAGAAGTGGTTTGCTTCATGTTGTTAATGTGTTTTTGTAGGTAATAAAATGTTTTGCCCCATGAGAAAGACAACATGAATATCGGAAAAATGAAATATGCACAAAACACTTGAACGCTCAACTGAAGGAACGTCTTGTTTAATTCTGGATCTCCGGTTGCAGTTGCCCAGTTAATTACAGAGCTGTTACTGTTCTTCGGATTAAGTTGGAACGCCTTTGCATGCATGATTACTGCAGACAGAAGTAAGACCTGGTTGACGACAAATCCAGCAAAAACGATCATATTGATGTTCTTCTTAATCCAGATTAAAATCTTATTATGATGCGGGACGATCTTCAAGTAGTAAACGATGCTGATCCAAGCACAGGTGGAGAAACTGAAGCAGTAAGTTTGATAGATTATCGCCAGGAATACAACTAGAAGCCAAAATGGTGCCTGAAGAAAACTTTCGATAGCGTAGATCAAGACAAAGAGTTGATGAATTGTAGAATTACCAAGAACTACAATTAATAAGAAATACAGCGGTTGCTGAATGCTCACTCTCTCAGCTGGCCGGCACAGACAGAAAATAAAGATGATGTTTAGCATAGTTGCATTCACACAAAATGGAGAGCAAATGAAAACGAATAGCTCCTCTTCCATTTCTTCAGTGTCTCCAGTGGTCTTTGTTTCTTGTTTTTCTGTTCCAATGAAGTGTACCACTGACCTTTGTACCAGTCTCCCGTGCTTGAGAAAATGACATATGGTATTAACACAGAATAGGCTTTTGTATAGCACAAGTAAATCATACATCAGGTAGTCTGGAATTTATCAGACAGGTGTGTTTTGGGGAGAAAAAAAAGCACGTTTGCACAATTGGGGTTGGAATGGATTTCCATTTTTCTAAAATAAACCTGATGCTCAAATATCATATGGATTTGTTCAACCACATTTTTTGAATGACTTCAGTGGTCGAAGTTACTACTAGTGATGTTTTACCTGACCTCAAACCCATTTCCCTATTAAATGGTTAGACTAAAGATAGATATTGGTCACATCTACAGGACTACAACATTTGCCTACAGACCAATATGACTTTTATGGCCTTTTCTTTTTATACTTTGTTATGTTGTAGGACAGCGACGTTACATATGAATTAATTATATAATTTATTATTAATATATTACATCAAAAGGGTTGCAGAGCACTAACCAGGACAACCAAACATAAGTCACTTTCTGTTATGATCATGTTAGTACATACTTTTGCTCACTTGGGCAATCAGAGTTACAGTACCAAAATTTAATTTATGTGAAATGATTTAAAAACATTCAAGTGCAACATTCTGTTGAATGATTATCCACCATATATTGAATAATAGGTAGAATCATATAATTTAATTAAGCAAATGATTTAAAAATACTGAAAGTGAATGAACTATATGAACAGGATCATATCAATAGTTCACCAAGTATATTATTTTCACTGCCACCACTTTTTCCTGTGTTGCCCATTAACTCTGCCCTGTGTTCAACACTGACCATACTAGAGGGTAAACAAATTTGGAATATAGTTGTTAGTGTCATTTGTCGTCATGCATCGCTCTAGTGATCTTTACTTTGTCCACCTGAAGCCAAGTTATACTTCTGTCACTGATGCGATCACTTTCCTTGCATCACTTGCAAACAAAACTTGAGGTTTTGTTTATGACTCAATATTTAGAAACACTTGTTGTTTAATATTAGCTAAAATCACAAGGGTCACAAACTCGCCGCTCTCTGGCACTGAATTCCTTTGCTGTGCATATCAGCATGATCTGCATGACTTCAGATCAAAATGTCACTGGTTCAAGCCCCACAACCATCAAGTTGTGGGCCCCTGAGAAAGGGCTTCATCCTGCTGCCAAATGGTGTTCCGTTATAGTTGTAAGTAACTCTTGGATAAAGGTAAATATAAATGTAAATCAGTCACCTCTTAGAAAGAAGCTTCTGGGTTTGATTATTGAGCAGGGTAGTCTGGGCCTTTTTTTGTGAAGTTTGTATGTTCTCCTATAGTGTGGGGCCTACAGTCCAAAAACATCCATACTGTCAGGATAATTGGACACATGGAATTGGTCAGGTCAACAAGGTCAGTCCATCAATGACATTTACCCCAAGATTGTAAGAAAAAAAGTCTTTAATAAACATATATTTATTTACAATATAGCTGTACAGTTATAAAAACAGGCCACTTGAAATAATCCATATAATTTAGGATAAAAATATCCAGAGGGAGAAACATTAACAAAAAATTACACATCTAATAAAAAACATCAAATATTTATGCAACATCGGTGTAGAAATAAATAAGGTATGACCTTAAACTAAGCAAAGAGACCTTGGTAAATATGATTTAAAAATAAAAACTATATATATATAAAAAAAAATCATTAAGTGGATAGTTCAGCTGCCCAGAGAATGCACCAGCTAAAAGCACTACTCATCAGTGCGTCTGTAAATAAAGTTCAAATTCCTGACAACTATGTAAATAGAACATACCGGGTATACTATTAACTGATTTCATTCTACCTTTAAAAAAAGTAGTGAACATTAAAAAATGGCAGAAATGGTTTAAAACTGCTCAAGAAGATCATGGAAGCTTAACATACCAGTTTGGGGAAGGCATAAGTTGACAATCTAAACAGTATTGATTAATTGTAGGAATGTTATTAAATGTAATGTGTACACTTTGATTACCATCCATGTTTTAGGTCATGCTGTCAAGTCACATTATTATCACCACCTGCTAATATCCACATCAGCAGGACAGACTGCGGATGACCCAATAAAAAGGTGCTTATTGGTCGGCACAGCTATCTGGAACGATGTTGACTGATGTACTTCCCACAGCTGTGTGACGAGGATCTACAGGTGCTCATTTGGTTCAGGTCTGGGAAATTCGGTGGCCAGTATAGTACCAAAAAAATTCTGCTCATGGTTATCCAACGAATGTACAGGTATTTTAAATCTGATCGATAGACAAAATTTATTGAGTGAATTCCACACATTAAATACGCACCAGATGTGACTTCCTTCATGATCTACAAACCTTCATGTAGCTGTAGTTGCAAGCGTTAATAACAATGTGACTCGACACATTTTATTCATTCATCGACATGAATGAAAAGGTGCAAACTTTTGACCTGATGTCCGCATTTGTAAGCAAATGTACTCATACGGAGATCATCATCTTTAAAATTAAATATTGGATTATATTAATATGCAGGACTAATAATTTGGACCATTACATAATTTTTTAAACAGTTCTGTGTTCGATCATGGCGACCTTGTTCATATTATAAACTATTTTCTTGAATCTAAATAAGCCAAAGCTAATAAATGCTTAGTTATTGTTCTTGTCAAAACAGATGTTTTGAAACATCAGCATAAAAAACCCCAAAGCATAAATAATAGTATTCTGGCTGCATTTCACATTTGAATACATGTTCTGACTACTAGAACATATTACTATTATTATTATTATACAAATATGGATTACTTTTTTTGTATAGATTCCACATTTATTTAAATACCAATATTTAGAATCTGGTGTAAAAAATCTTATTTTTTCTTGTTCACACTTTGTGCTGTCAGAATGATTTTAATGGACACTGCACAAACTGTGCATGCAACTTCAGTCCTACTTTCACCTTGACTGGCTGCAAACAAAACAGTAATTATAAACACAATTAGAAGACTGACATCCAGCCGAGGCTTTTATTACGAGTTTTCCTAAATTGATGCCCCATTCTTAGCTCCTTCAGCTGAATAAAATTCAACAGCTCCTACAAAATACTAATTTGTAGTGGTCAAGAGGTATAATTACCCCAATAAACTAATTCACATGTTTTTTTCATCCATTTTGGATGTCTGCCATTTTCACAACTTCGGAAAATCACAGGTCACATATCCAATGTTCATATTTAGTTTTTTTATAATTATGGTCCTTAGATAAGCAGTGTTTTAACAGGCGATATATTAAGTCAACACAGGTGTTAATTAAAATTAAATAAATAAATAAAAACAAATATTCAGAAAGTTTTTACACTTTCAAGATTTGGGTCAGAAATAAATAAGTAATAAGTAATAATAATCTAGATTTAGTTCAATGTAAGTGATTGCCTAGTGTTTAAGGTACTGTGCTAGCGAACAGAAGGTCACCAGTTCAAGCCCCTCGTTTACCAAGTTGCTACTGTTGGGCCCCCAAGCAAGAACCTTAAGCCTCAATTGCTCAGAAAAGGAGTTCCGCAGTAAAGATAGGCAAAGCCGTCTGCTAAGTGCTAAAAATATAAAGGTAGGACAGATAGGATTTCCAAGTTGACAATTTAAAGAATCTTCAAAGGGGAAAAGATTTTCATTTAACGATAAGTAAACGTTCAATAAAGAACATTCTTTGATGTTTTTGAAAAAGCTATAAAAAGTGTGAAAACTTTTTGAACAATTCTCTTATAAGTATACATAATTATATATACATATAATAAATATGATTTCTGTTTCACAAATTTTGAGCAAACATTATAAACCTTTACTGAATTTTACACTCAAAGTCTGGACACCCTTATTTAAATCACAAAATTTTGTTATAGACGTAACGTAAGAAGTCTTTCCTTTAACAATGTTAATGAACGGGTGGAAAGATAGTTCCCAATCAATCCTTCTTTGTTACACAGGATCAGTTTTGACCTGTTAATGCTTGTGCCACCATTGAGAGGTCAACTCTGACTCTTGAGGACTCTGTGATGGACTCTGTATCGAATCAATCAGTAAAGGTGTTAAGTACAAATACTCTTGGACACTTGAGTATCTTAAAACTTTAGGCACAGATTTTGGAATACGAAGCTTGACTTGCAAAAACATTTTTTAATTGAGCTAAAAAATGATTTATAGACTTAGGGTTGTAGTTCTGGAGTCCTTCAAGGGCAAAATAATTGATGTAATGGAGTTTATACACCTAAGAAACATCTAATTAGAAATCCAGATTCTTGCCAGCCTTATTTAATGATATGCAATCCAATATATGATTATGTTGAGAGAAAATAAAGAATAATGACAATGAATACATTTTTTTAACAGCTCCTCCTGTAGATACTCATCCGGTCCAGCATTTGCATCCGGATAAGTTCATAAACCCAGAATAAATATACTGAGCACCGAAAACATCCAGATAGCTCATCATTTTTTGGATCTTCACACACAATTATAGTTAAAGAAACGCAGGGACACTCTAGGTTACACCACCACCACCACCACACATGACCACCCAGACTTCTTGGCCAGCATGTTGGGCATCTACAAGCTACTACATACCTAGATCCAAAGATCCCCACAGTCTCCAAAACCAGTAGCGAAAGACCTCGTCCACCCAGCTCTTGCTATATGAGGTCTGCACTACATGCGTGCAGAAGGACTAAACTTCGAGTAGGAATGACTGACCGCTACAGGATTTGTGAGTCCATCAGATGTAGTATTCCTTCATACTGTCTCGTATAGTCTGATTTAGGTGCAGTTCAGCCCTGTAGGCAGCTTCAAGGCTGCGACGTTGCTCTTTTTCCTGAATGCTAGCAGTTCTTCTGTCTTGTCTGTGTTGGTACAGGAAGCGTGCCATCACGGCCACCATGCACATTATTACAAACACCACAGCTGTGACGACACCTAAGAGAATAAACAACACATTTACTTACTATCACATAATTATCTTCTCAAATAAGAACACAATATAAGAACAATGACGCAAAGGGAAACACAGAGTAGTCATTTTAAACCCCATATGAGCACTGTTGAGCGGAAACCTTTTTTACCTTATTTTCCACATGTAGACGTAATACAGTGGATAAAACTGAAATCAAAATGACTAATCGAAACGAAAAAAATTCAAATCACACAGTCTCTCTCACTAGTATCGCCATTGGCTGTTAGAGCGGTGTGTCAATAACTGTAGATTCTCTCCAGTCCAAACCTGCTGTTTACACAACCATGCTGGAGAGGATGCAACCATGCAGTGGAGTTGAGCTAAAAGAGTAGTTTCTGCCATGGGGTTTGTGAAATGCTTCAAGTTAAGAAAACTTCCGCTCTTATTTCATCATCAGCACTTTGATTTGTAAAATACAACATAAATCATAATATTGATGATATAACGTGCGTGTTCATATTGCCAATTTTATAAGATGCTTACTTTTGTCTGCATGCATATTTACAAGTAGGCAAAATGCCATTTACCACTAAACTTACTAACTACGTACAATGGTGGACTGTCAAAGCCAACAAAGCCTTCACTGCTGGCCTAAACACGTTCTGCATCACCAATGTGCTTAAATATATTTTTAATCCATTAATAGGTGGAGAGATGGGTAATGGGTACTTGAGTGTAGAGTCTGGCGTTTAGCTCAGAAATGTATAGACAGACAGATGCATGTAAATAAATATATATGTATATGCAATAGTAAGATTCTATAAACAAATATAAAAAGATCTGTGCAGCAAACAGAAAAGCTACATACAACGATGCAGAAAAGGTACCAAGGGCAAACAAAGCAGTCATGATCATGGCGCGCAGAAACAAAAGAAAAAAATATCAAACCACAAATCCAAAAGCTAAATAAATACCCACTCCACCCAACTCCTGGTGAAAACTATACTTAATTCTCTCCCAAATATCACTGACACTTGTATAACAACTGAAAGCTTTTGTTCATGTATTTACTTATTTACTCAGCTCTACTGTCTCACTTTCTTTATCTTCTATTCACGTGCTGTTAATTAATTTTATTTGTACTTTTTTTGCTAAGATTTCTCTTTCAAAGGCTTTCGCTTGTCTTTCCAGCATCTATAAGCACTTTTACTGTTCACACCGAGACAACGATGCGACGCTGCTCACTGTTGGAAACTGAGTTTAAATGCCACACAGTTGAGCCTTGTTGGTGCTGATTGTTGCTGAGTATTCTGGGAATTGGGCGGAACGGTGGCTGAGTGGTTCAGCACTGTCGCCTCACAGCAAGAAGTCCCGGGTTCGATCCCCGGGTCCCCCTGGGGACTTTCTGTGCGGAAGTTTGCATGTTCTCCCCGTGTCAGCGTGGGTTTCCTCCGGGTACTCCGGTTTCCTC
>JAOUQU010185279.1:0-14408 GCA_028566735.1 Ammoglanis amapaensis | reverse complement strand
TATATGTGTGTGTGTGTGTGTGTATATAGATAGATAGACAGATAGATAGATAGATTCTACACAAATACATTAGCTAGGTTGTTAAATGAAGTGTGTTGAAATAACAAGGGAATACTGAAAAGTGATCACTGTTCTACGTTTCCCACTGAGAGTCAAATCCTTCAATCCTTCAACACTGAGCATGTACAGAAATGTGTCTGCACTCCCTTTAGAGTAGCTGACAAATTTCTGACTATAATTCTTCAGCCAGTGTTGTACTCCATCAGTCCAAACAATCACTTATTGCTTATTTGTGGTCTGTAATTAATATGTTTAAATGTACATGAGGTATGTTTCATGCAAGTTTGACACTCTAAAGTTTGGAGAATATTGTATTCAATTTAAGTAAATGTTTTTGTATCAAATGCTTTTTAGAACAGAAGTTGTCACAAGGCAGCTTTACAGGACCACCAGACCAGAAACCTATTTTATCCTAAAAAAATCCATTATTTAATCTGTGAGTAACATTGAGCTTGATTTATAGCTATTACATGCAAGCCATCCATCAAGAACTTTCTCCAAATCTAGTCGTATCTAATAACAGATCGGGATGTAATGATACAAACTACCCACAATGCCATCAGATTCACCGTGCTGAAATTATTCACACTTTATTTACACCATAAAATTAAAGACATTATTTTTAATATTCTTTTATTATTGATCTTAATAAATTAGTGTGGGTACGACTATATTTGATTTAACTACATAAAATATCTTTATTCATGATTCTTCCAAAATAAGTAATTTTTTTTCAGGGCAGCACGATGTGGAGTTTGCATGTTCTCCTCATATCTGCATGAGCCTTTTAACTGTCCAGTTCAGACATGCAGTTAGATGGATTGGAGATACTGAAACTGGCATGTTTGTGTGTGTGTTTGTCTCTCTACACTGCAACTGACTGGCAACCTGTTCAGGTGTTTAGTGTATTCGCCCAGTGTGTCTCACCATGACACTAAATAGGATTAAGCTGTTGTAAAATCAGATAATGGATGGCTGGATGAAATCTTTTTTTCAGGCAAGATTAATAGCTCCAGCTCCCTCTGCTGTTTATTATGAATTTTGGTTCATATTACAGAATCGTGTCAGTGGAGAATCTACATCCCTACAAATCACAAGGGCATTTAGCATCAGCATGACTAACACACTTCCTGTCAGCCATTTGTCCCTTCAGCTGTATGAGGCAAGTTCATATGTGGATCAGCTCTGCTCATGAAGACAATAAGGCGGTACACATCATGGCTGAATCAAGTCATCTAGCAATAGCAGTTTATCATTATATTATTTAACCTTATATTAAGCCTTAACAGTTAACCTCATACCAGTTTAATTGATGACCATACCTGCTAATATCAAACATTTTTTATATCAGCAACAATAGCAATATTTTCTTAGAGTTTCTGTGTGCAAATACAAATGAATTACAAAAATGTCGTCATATGTATTAGAGAAAAGCCAAACGCATACTGGTTTATAAAAATCTGATTTATTTTACTTCCATGTTCAGCCAAAATTTATAGTGGGTCAAACTGACCACAAGAAAAGATAAAAGCTACAAGGATTGGACGTTTTACTTAAATGGAAAGATTGACTGGACTGTATTTCTTTGTTAGGTAATACCAGACCAAATGTTTGCTTAAGGTTTTTAGCTTATATTTGGCTGGGTTAAATAAGTGCTTTGTAAATCTTTTAAAGCAAATGCATTAACTAAACAGCTGTGTTTTTCATTATAGTGAATTATATGTTTTATCGTTTTGGAAAGTTATTAAATATTTAATAACGGATTTTGCAATCAATCTTTTACAATGTGCACATTGTTATTAATGTTTTAAATGTTTTGGTCATATTGAGTTAATGTAAACAAATTGTAAGTGAGGCAAAACACTTAACATGAAGCAGGCAGTATGGGAGAAACTTGATTTTGAGCACTTTTTTGAGAAATACTGAGCAAATATGACCAAGATGTGCCGTGCTGATCGATGTCTAACCCAAAACACAAATTGCTGAAATTATTACATGTATATTTATGCAAATTATACGCTTTTAAAAGATTATGCCTCACAACCGTTATTGTACAAATTATAGGTCCCAACAAAGTTGTGAAATTATGATTTTTGTCCCATAATTGGACATGTAACGAGCGTGTAAACTTAATACACATAATACCTTTACATTTTCATATTTATCCAAAGCGACTGAAATAACAGGTACAGTATACAGTCTGGGCAATTGAGTTTTGCCTAAGGGTCCAACAGCAGCAACCTGGCAGAAATGGAGCTTGAAACGACGACCTTCTGATTGGGCTTGTCCAATGTCTTAACTATTAGGTTTCTGCTTTCATATACACTATGTTTATCTGTTTGTCTAAGCAGGAGGCTGTGAGAATGAGGAACGTGTATTTCGAGAACGTATGCGGCCCAGAAAAAGGCAGGGAGCGGTACGAAGAAGAGTGCATCAGGTCAACGGCCACAAGTTTATGGCAACCTACCTGAAACAGCCAACATACTGCTCACACTGTCGTGAATTCATCTGGTACGTGTTTATGCTCGATGATTAAATGGAACTGTGGAGCTTAATTACAAGAGAAGCCACCATGCATTTATTTCGCATTTATTGACATACATACATACATACATACATTCATTTACTCACATTTAGTAACATAGTAACGATACATTTGTTAGTTCTAATCCAATCTAATAGTTATAGAATAGTAGATCAATACAAAAGGATACACAAGTCAGGCTTTTAAAAATAGGACTGTAGAAAAGCATGTAAATGCTTTTTTATACCTTGTATGCTCACCCAGGAGTATTCATGCATAGCATCCAGTGATTATATATACCACCAAACCCTCTGTGATACAGATCAAATCGTTAAAAGATTGTTAAATGATTATTGAACAGCCCAATGGTTTAGGGAACAGGACTAGTAATCCAGTGGAGTCTGACTGAAACCTTATTACTGCTAGTTGCTGCTGTTGAGCCCTTGAGCAAGGTCCTTAACCTTAATGGCTTGTGCTGTACACTGCAAATAATGTCGCTTTGGATAAAGGCATCTAATAAATGCAGAACATGAAAATGTACATTTAGAGATTGCATTTAATGTAATCTTGAAAGGCTTTATGTTTAACAAATAGTACGTATCAAGTTGAAGAATCACTGATCATATTGGAAAATTGTAAACAATTTATATACATTTAAGTATAAATTATGTACATAAAATGAATGTTACATTTCTAAATGACACTGACATTTCTTCTTCTCATCCTCAAACCAGGGGTGTTTTAGGTAAACAAGGATATCAGTGTCAAGGTAAAATGAAGCTCTTTTTAATTCATCTAATTAAAAGCACTGTTTGTTGTTGGAAAGAAATAAAAGACAGAAATGAGCTTTAATCTTTTTTTATTTTGTTTTCCATGCAAATTGGTAGTGTGCACATGTGTCGTTCACAAACGCTGCCACGAGCTCATCATAACAAAGTGTGCTGGACTGAAGAAACAGGAGGACACACCTGAGGAGGTACATGAACAGCAGTACTATAACATCAACACTCCAATACATATCAGTTTTAGAAAAACAAATCAAAATGTTGAATAAAGCAAACTTTAGAATTGTTGAGAATAAATCTAAACACAATATAATAACTTCTATTGCTATACTATTTCTAGTCTAAACAAGTAATTAAGAAACAAGACTTGAGACGAGTGTTAGTACATGGTACTGAGTAATTGATGTGTGACGTAGAAACATTAGCAGCAGAGACACAACAGACTAAGGTGCAAAAAAAGCAAAAACTTGTGCAAGTTGCAATAAATGTGCATGATAAAAATTCACAGCATAAATTGTTAGTAATGTCTTCAGTCTTCTCTTTATCCATCCCTTATTCTCTGTGTGAAATGCTGAATATAATCCTTTTTTATGTCTTTAATTCCTTGGGTTCCAGCGTTCTGCAGCATAAAAGTCTCCTAAATTACCAATGTTATGCATGTTAGTTATAAAATGTAATTAGTTATAGTGTCTAGTAACTGAGTTACTGTTTATTACCAGAGAAAGTAATTGTTGTGTCATTTTTGCATTGCATTGAATCTTTAAATTTTCCAGTATGTTCATATAGTCTGTTTACAATAAAAGTGCATATTAAATGTGTTTAATGAATAAAATACACACAACAGAATAATCAAATCAAATCAAACATAAATGATGAACATTGCACACCACACTACACTACTTTAATATTTTTGCAGGACATTGTTGGACAAGACATTTATTACATTTAATATAATAGTAAAGCAATAACTTTAATATTTTAAAATATTTGATATTTTTTTAACATAAACAAACTTCAACTAGCCATCAAAAAATCTTAAAGGAATTCATGCTTCCTAAGCAATGTACCAAAAATAGATAATAATAAAATATATCTTCATCGTGCACTCTTTATAGTTCTATAATAAATAAATCAAACTGTTACACAACTAAAGACAAGAGACATGCTTTACTCACAGTTACTCACAGTTTCTGTGTACTCACAGCTGATTAACGTACCTGCTTCAATAAAGTAACTTGTATTCAGTAAAAGTATATTGTCAGTAACGGGAGCGGCGTTGTAAAGATGGAAACAATAATTAGTTAGATGACACATTATGTAAAAAAATATATAATCAGCCGCAGGTTATTCCCATCACTGCAAAGCCAGTGAAGGCTTAGTGGTTAAGGTACTCGACTAGAGAGCTGAAGATTCAAACCCTACAAACTAAGTTGCCACTGTTGGACCCCCAAGCAAGGCCCTTTAACCTTAATTGCTCAAACAAAAAAAGCTCCTGTTATAATTGTAAATCATTTTGGATAAAGGCATCTGCTAAATGCTGTAAATGTAAGACTTTACAAAAAAAATGTGTAAAATATTAAACATTCCAGAAGAAATCGACTGACTTAAACTTTCAATCCTGATCACTTTGCTCTGAAAGATCTAGATGATGCAATCGCAATTCTATCAAGACTCATGCTTTTATTATGGCAAATGTTTGTGCGACAGTAAATCGCCTGAAAAGTCGCAAGGTCAGATTTAAATTATTTGTTTGGTTGTAATAAATGCCCTGCTGTATAATATCATGTTGTCATGATACCACCAAAGTAATATTGATTCACTGCAGTTGTTTTTTTTGCCAAGGTTGATAAAACTAGAAACATCACATTTTGCTTAGAGGATGTTTAAAGGTTGGACTAAAAAGCTGCTAGAAACCAGGTCACTGTTTTCAGCCATGCAAGCGTAAGGCTTTAAAACTGCACCACAGAGCTCATCAGAAGATTATCTAGTTCCATTTTTTATAGTGCTACCCATGTTCCCTAATAAGGGATTAGCATTACAGATCTTTCAACAGAGCTTCAAATGGTGTAGCCCTGAATGGTATCTTCACATTTTTGTTTCCCTATGAGAACGTTAGAAGTTTGAAAGTTGTGTATGAAAGCTGCAGTATTATTTTCCTGCTTTATTTTCTGTGCTGATTTGCTCTCCTCATGCAGGTGGGATCTCAGCGTTTCAGTGTCAACATTCCCCATAAATTCAGGATTCACAATTACAAAGTTCCAACATTCTGTGATCACTGCGGATCACTTCTCTGGGGGCTTTTAAGACAAGGACTCCAGTGCAAAGGTGGGAATGATATATGTGGAAATCAGACTTGACAAATAGATGTTTTATTAGTTGTCATCTATTTATTCAAAGAATTCTAGAATGAAATGTAATCTTATACTTTCATGCATACATTTAATTGTTCAAAATGTCTGATCAATCTAAGGTTTGAATGCATGCTTTAAAAATTAGTATCACTGTTGGTTTAGTATTTTAAATTTCTGAATAACAATACAATAAAATTCCAACCTTGGTAAAACTGTATAATTACATTCATTTAATACATATAATTACAGTCATTTCTCATTCTTTCCGCAGTGTGTAAGATGAATGTTCACAGACGCTGTGAAAGTAACGTAGCTCCTAACTGTGGTGTGAATGCACGAGGCATTGCCAAAGTGCTGTCTGACCTTGGGGTGACTCCTGATAAGATCTCCAGCAACACACAGAGGAGGAAAAAGGCAAGCTGGGATAAGAGGGAATTCTGGGTTTCAAATGGGCATGTCTAAAGCAGGGGAATTACGCTAATTATACATGAAACATTTTTGCTCTCTGCAGGCTCTTTGTAATTAAGGAGAAACAAATTACTATAAATGCACAGAATAGAAAAAAAAGGCTTCAGTACTTTATTGTGCTTAAATATTCAAATAAATCTGATTCACAGCATTGGATGTTTTTATAAAGAGTTGCTTTGGTACTAGTTTATTGTACTTTGTTGTGTTTTCTTTGCACATGCTTCTCGTGCATTCATTTGAGCTTGTCACACTATATTCTCTAATTTAATTTATTTTTTATTGTGGTGATGAATTGCAAACCACCATGTTTTGATAGGGACACAATGAGTTGTAAAATAAATTTATTAAAAATATAAATATATATTTTTTAAATAAGAGACGATTTCAAAAGATTCTCAGTTTATTTTTAGTTTATAATTTATGACAGGTCATTCCTGGTTTATATCATACGTCATCCTAGTGATTAAGTGACGGAGAAGATCTCAACTGTCACGGGCTTTCAACTGATCCACCAATCATCTTGCAAGCCCGTCCGCAGCTTCATTCACCCCCTGATACGTTTTGCATCCTGGGGAGGGACAAAATAGTAGGCATTTATCCAATGACGAGTTTCAAAGCAATGAGAATACTTCATGCATTCAGTCCCATTGAAGTGAATAGATGCTCGGCTTTCTTGGGCAAATAAATCAGTGCTAGTGGAATGTATGAGAACAAAATTGAGAGATTTGTAGCAAATTTAAATGAACTTACCTTTGAGATAAACCTTAAGCCTCTTGACTTTACTTACTAGCTTTTTAAATGCTTTTCATTGACTACAAATGTACATTTTTTTATTTATTTTAAACATCGTTCTGTTAGTTTGCTCAATAGCTGCTGAAGCTAATTTTTGAGCAGTCATACAGTTTTTGAACAGTTAGCGTGGACCTGTGTTTAGACTTTATTAGTTTTATGGAAGAAACCTGATTTACGTTAAATGTTGTTTGCATGTAAATAATAATTGCTTTTATGTGATGTAATAAAAATTGAAGCCACCTATTGTAAACTGAATTGTTGAGAGAATCAAATATAAAATAACTTTTGTTCATCAACTAACCTGATTACACATTAGATATAGATGTTTACAGTATTTGTTATTTATAACTTGACAAATGTGTAATGTTTTGGTATTTCTTGAAACACCCCCCTCCCAACTAGATCAGTCAAGGTGGAGACCCTCAGCCTTTGCCATTATCTACCAACACAGAGGAGGATCGTTCCAGATCAGCCCCTACCTCACCATGTGACCAGGGTATGCACACACTAACCTGCTGGCGATGACAGTGCATGAATCAGTGCATGAATTTGAATTATTTCAGGATGAATAGAATAGAAATGCATCTCGGTCTATATGCAGATATGAAGGATCTGGAGAGCATCAGAAAGGCGCTTTCTTTCGATCAACGCGAAAATGACATTAAAGCAGAACCGAATTCCACCCATGACGAGGATAGTTCAGGGGAGACGAGGGAAGGACGGCAGAATGGGGAGGCGAAGATACCAAAGACTAAAAAAATGAATCTAGAAGACTTCATCTTCATTAAGGTTCTCGGCAAAGGCAGCTTTGGCAAGGTGAATCACAAATAGTAGCTGGCAGCTAACATGAGCTGCTTTTTTCTGTAAATGTATGTAGTGCTAAAATAGATTGGGTTCTCTTACATGTTACACCATTCATTTATCATTTACTCATTTTCACTAACCGATTCATCCTGGTCAGGGTTGCGGTGTGTCCCTGCTACCCAGAAACACTGGATGCAAGGTAGGAATACGCAATGGACAGGGTGCTTATCCATTTCAGGGCCACACCAATCACATGCTCACACAAACTCTTACTACAGCCTTTATAAAGGGATATCCTAAAAGAAACCCACACAGGCAGGGTGAAGGTCCACAGGACCCATTTTGCTGTCTCGATTGCATGACAGTTTTCGTCAACTGATGCCGCCTTCCAATCTGACTGAGTAGAGTGAGACAAGAATAAAACACGAACACAACATGTGTGTAGCAGTTGACTGCATCTATTTATTCACACAAAGTTAGTTCATATGTGAATCAGCTTTGTGTATGGAGAGACACACCCTGATCCTCATTATCCATCATCTCTGTCCAGACACCATCATAGGTCAAAATCTCTCTAGCATCTTTGAACCAGTCGCATTTTACAAAAGCTAAAATCAAAGATCTTAGACTTTACCTATGTACACATAAGACCATTTTCTGTCAAATTATGTTTACAATTGGGTGTAAATCTGTGTTAGTGAGCACTTATTCTTTCCTGAGATAATCTATACACCAGTCACATAATGCTGATTAGACACAATGATTATTGCACATTTGTACCTTGGGCTGGTCACAATAAACGGCCACTTAAACCCAACAAATGTGCAGTTTTGTCACAAAACACAATTCCACAGATGTTGCAAAGCTTTGAGGGAGCGTGCAATTGGCATGCTGACTACGGGAATGTCTAATAGAGCTGTTGCTTGTGAATTAAACGTTCATTTATCCACAATCTGTCAGGAACTGTCTCAGGGAGGCTCATGCTTTTCATTCTCATCAGGGGTTCCACCTGACTGCAGTTCGAGTGGGCAAAGTGTCCTCTTTAATGGATGAATTCTGTATTGAATGAATTCACTGTACAGGGCAGATGGCAGACGCCAGCCGTGTAAGGCATTGTGTGGGTGAGAGGTGAATGGAGTGGCCCATGGTGACGGTGGGGTTATGCTATGGGCAGGCGCCAATCATCTATGACCATAATCTGGTGTTGCAAAGATTTATACACAGTTCGCGGAAGCTGAACGATCTCAGTTCTTACGTTGCCAGCATACTCACCGTACATGTCCCCCATTGAGGATGTTTGAAATGTTCTGTATACAACAATGGGTTCCAGTTCTTGCAAGTATCCAGCAACAACTTGATCAACTTTCCTTTGATTCTCAATATTGTAAAACTGCATATGAGAGTGGTCTTTTATTGTGGCCAGTCTAAGAGTCTGTGCACAAATCAATGTGTATAAAAACAAAAGTGTTGCAGTACTATTTTTGTTTGTTACAATTATTGGTAAAGATAAACTGAAAATATGTACATACTGTCAGTTCTGCAGAAGATTACTGTTTGTCACTGCAATAATGTGCATGGGTGGCTTTGTGGCTCAGTGGGTTCGAGTCCCTGATGGAGCAGTCTGGGTCCTTTCTCTGTGGTGTTTGCATGATTTCGCTGTGTCTGTGTGTTTTTTTTTTCGTGGTGTCCTTCTTACAGTTAAAAGACATGGAAGTACAGTATATTAAGGGTAATTCTGACTTGTAATTAAACATGTATAGCATATAATAAACTGGTTGTTCTTAGATGTAACCAAGTGTTAATTAGGTTCAAATCAAATATAAATATGTTGTGATATGTTGCTTGAGAGGGTTTTATTAAGCTAGACCAATAAGCTTGTGTACAGTTCATAGCTTAAATAAAAAGCTGCTCAGCACTTTGTTGAGTGCAATTAATTTAATAGTGTGTTATTTGTAAAAATTAAACCATTTATTAATAATTGCTGAACAGGTGCACAACTAAATTTCATGTTTATTATTAATAGGATTAAAAGAATTAGATCATATTATTATACTTAAATAAGATATTATTGTTATTATATTTTAGCACATAAATGAACTATTGTTAATTATCTAACCAAGTAAACTACTTCCTCTCTAAAATAATAACCTGCTAAACTTTTTCTGTCTTTTTCTGTCACTTCTCACTGTCACTGCATCTGCTGAGTTTCTGTTGGGATGTTCTGTTACATTGATCCATTTTCTTTCTAGATTTTTTTAACATTCTGTCTCCATGTCTTACATTAGTTACATTAATTAAACCGTTGATTTATGATAGGACGTATCCAGCAGTCTGCATCAGATTCCGGTGTTTACTTTATATTTGTACTTTTAAAAAATGCCATAAAGTATTTGGATTATTGCCACTTTTTATTTTATATGTATTTTTTAAGGCTGCAAATGCTACACAATTTGGGCATTAAGTGCCTAATAGATTGTATGAATACAAACGAATCAGACTCGGGCACCTAACTTGCTGTGCATAATGTCATTTTCATGTTTTGGCTCGAATTTTTTATAGAAGTAAGACTTCACTTGATTGTTCAAGCTTTTCTCTCTGCATGAATTGCATTTTCATGTGATCGTATTTTGTGTATTTAGGTGATGCTGGCTGAGCTCAGGGGTACAGATGAGGTGTATGCAGTCAAGGTGCTGAAGAAAGATGTCATTCTGCAGGATGATGATGTAGATTGCACTCTGACTGAGAAACGCATTCTTGCTTTAGCCAGAAGTCACCCTTACCTGACCCAGCTTTTCTGCTGTTTCCAAACTAAGGTACATTACCAAGCATCAAGTTTTATTCCATTTAGGATACAATGTATGAATTTGTTAACTTCTTTTTACAGACTGACATAGTGCCACCATTTATTTTTTAATGTTATCACCTTACTGCAAGTGTTCGTTTCATGGCCATCCTACATTACTTACATACTATATTGCCTATATTTACAATGTATAGGCTAAATAAATCATGTTAAATAAAATTAATTAATTTGAAAAAGATTCAAGAAAGGTTAATTCAAGATTAATGCAAAGAGAAAAGATTTATTTGCTAGTACTAAAGTAAAACGTTTTCTTTATCCAATAAATGATACGTGAACGTACTCAAACATTTTTTTAATTGCAGTATTGACTTCTATATTTGATTCTATTCTATTAAGTCTATATTGATTATTTTTTTATTATTGTTGTTTTTCATGTAACTTTTGTGTTTTCTTAACATTATCAGAACATATCTCCCTTACAATTATAAAAATGTTTGAAGAACATTTTACCTAATGCTCATTTAATTTAATATATTAGGAACATTGTACTGAAAGATTTTAAGAACATTTTAAAAGATTTTCTCTGAATGTTTAAAATTATTTGCTGTGATGTTTTGTTTAAACATAGAACGTTCCTTCAACGTTTGTCTGCCCAGTTTTTGTTGTTGGAATCTTTAGTTTAAGTGTTTCTAGTGTTTCACCTAAATAACCATTTTAGAGTAACATTGTTACTTTTTAATCAAGGTCAAGTAACGTTTATTAAACATTCTACTAATGTTCTAGTGAGAATGTTTGCTCATAACATTAAAGGAACACTTTACATAACGTTAGTGATTGTTAAGGAAAAGCTGCTGGCTAATAGGCTAGCTAACCATTGCAATTATAAGACTTTGCTATACCCACGGTAAATCATTTTAGCTGTAACTGTTTGAAACTATTTCATTTTAAGAAATATTCAGTGTTTTCAAATATGCAGAATCTTTATATTTAAATAACCGTTTCGTCCACCGTAACTACTGTTACAACGTTTACATTGTGTTGTCCACTAGAGGGCGATGAAAGTACACAATATTCATTTATAACCTGAAACGCGGCGTTATTAAGAACAGGCGCAGATTAAACGTAAATCTTAAATATATATTGGTGTAAACATTTAATAACTAATAGACAATAATTACAACCAGTAACGGTTTAATAAACTATTTGTGTATTACTGATATAAATTTAATAGTTATGTTATATATTTGTTCAATTAATAGGCATTTTAACAGCTACTTATACTACTGGTTAAAGTCAACAAACTGTAAACAACCCGCTTATTGTTGATTTACTTTATTACCAACGTATTATAGTATAATATACCCAGATATACACAGTTCAGTTTTAGTTAGTAGCTTCTTTAACTTTTCTACACATTTTTGCTATGTTATGATGGTCTACTTACCAAATGTTACAGTTGGGATTACAGCTGAATCATTTTAATTTAATTCATCATAAAAAATGAAATCTGTAAAACTTTTACTGTTTCTTTGTAGTGTTTTTTGTGATTTCTATTAAATGTATTACAATGTACAATTGTACATTTTATGTACTCTATATTTGAGTAATCAAAGGATAAGGGCCTTGCTCAGGGGCCCCACATTGGCAATCTGGTGGTAGTGGGTCTTGAACCGGTGGCCTTCTGGTCTCTTAGATAAAGCTCCTTGCAATTATAGTTGCTGTCGTTCATCGTGACTTGAATGTGCGCTTCAAGGTTTTGTTTCTGTAATTTGAAGCAGCCGTCACCTCAGATGGCCTTGTTTATCTCGGCTTAGACCTGCAGTCAGCTGTAATGATGGCATCCTACACCCCCTCTAATTTATTTATTTCTACCATTTCCTCAAACAACCCCAAGAACATTGTGTTCTGGCACCCTAGGGGAGTGGGAGGGAACATGGGGTGGGTGGCGTCGAGCTAAGGAGAATGGATGAATGGAAATGGGCTGTGAAAAAGCCGGGGAATATGGAAAAGGATGCTTACGTAGATGATGACAGAAGACGGCGAATGGCTACTGTTATGATTACTGGAGAAACAAAAAACTAACAAATCACACGAAAAAACAGAGGCAATGATTGCAGAGATAAGTTATTTTATTTAACATAAATATTAGGATAAATTAATCAAAGAGAAATCACAAACAAGGGACAAGGTGTACTGATGGAGTAGCAAATGTCCGGGGCATGGGCTGAAAAAACAAAAAGGCACACAAGGCTAAGACCACCAAAACCCTAAGCCAAAAAGTTTCTTACACTTACTGCAGCCTCATAGAGGAAACACTTTGGTGTTTTGAAACCAAAACCACTAAAGCGCAAGAGGAGGACTCCTTTTTGGGGTTTAAAACTCTTGGTCATTACTTGCTGACCCTACCTCAACACAACACTGCTGAAAATGTGATCGTACCCTATGTACAGATCTCGGACCAATGTTGCTGGTGGTTAAAGCGGGCGAGTAACCTCAAAATAGCTATTGTGGTAACCCTTTCACCTTCATTGAGGGTACACTAAAGCAGCACAAAGTGGGTCCTATGCTCAACATCAGAACACGAGCTGTTCATTCCTGGGTGGCTCCAACTGAGACCACTTGAGAGGATGAGAGACAGGTGGTGCAGACCTGGCATGAGGAGATGCATAGAACTGGCATCAGACAGGCAATCTGATGCTAGTACACACCTGTAGGAAAACCAAAAATGAACCAAATGCAACTAAAAAGGAGGCAACTTTGTCCGAGCTACGGCGATCTAAAGAGCTCTTGGCAGGTCAAGCGCGGCTACACAGGTCAAAACGACAAAAAGCAGATGTTCAAGTTCATACTGTTGGGTCGAACCCTGTATTTGTACAAGGCCGCCATCGGGTGGGGCTTAACACATATTACTGGGCTTGCTAACCAGTCATGTGAGCTGACATTATACTCCACAGCCCACTACTCTTTGCATACCATTGGTACAGTGATGTGACATTTATAGGGGCAAGCCCAGTGGATAAGTTGCTGCACTAGTAATCCAAAGGTCCTCACAACCAGGTTCTTACCCCTAAATTGCTCAGACTGAATGCTAAATGCTGTAAGTGTAATTGTTTTAGGTATTTTTACTTAAAGTGACACCAATCTGCTCAACACAATCTAACATTGTTTAGCTCCTAATCTTTTTCTGCAAAACACTGAAGTTTGAAATTGAATGATCAGGCTATGTACATATGTTGCTGTAGTTAAAAGGGCTGGTTAATATAACCTTTCAGCATTAGGCAGTCACCTTTATCCAATCTGACTTACAACCAAACACTATTTTGAGCAATTGAAGTTTAAGGGTCTTGCTCAAGGGTTCAACAGTGGCAACTTGGTGGTAGTGAGACTTCTGGACCTGTAACCTTCTGGACTTTAGTCTAGGACCTTAACCACTAAAACATTATTACCACATCACTGGAACATCATTGTATGTCAAAACATTATGTAAATGCATTTTAACCTATATATTTCTAAATGAAAGCCAAACATTTAAATAAATTCATATTCTAAACTATAATTCTACAATAAATAGTTTATTATTTGTCTATCATTTATACTTATTGTTTTATTCTTTTGCTCTGTTAATAGTCATATTAGTTGTTTGTACTCTGATCTAAAATAGGGTGAGTGTTGTAGGTCTTATATAACGGGGTCATGATCTTTATCAGCCTTGATGTCTATTCCATATGTTTGTTTTTTTTCTTCCAAGCACACACACACACACACACACACACACACACACACACACACACACACACACACACACACACACACACACACAC
>JAOUQU010184957.1:0-14413 GCA_028566735.1 Ammoglanis amapaensis | reverse complement strand
GGGAACTTGTGAGACTACTGGACAATTTCACATTTCCGATCAACCTAGTGCATGTTTTTGGACTGTGAGAGGAAACCTGAGGACACGGGGAGAACATGCAAACTCCGCATAGAAAGTCCTCAGCCCGACCCGCGGATCGAACCCTGGATATCTTTCTGTGAGGCGACAGTGCTAACCACTCGGCCACCGTGCCACCTTTGGCCTACCAATGACCAGATATAATTCACAGTTACACATTTTGTATTTTTGTTTTAATTCCGTTCTATTCTGTTTAGATGTTTGGGGTTTTTTTGGGTTTAATGTGTCAAAAGTAGAATTAAATTAAAAAAAAGACTTTTCAGAATTATATACCAGATATATTATTTTATGTTTATTTATATTTGATCTGTGTTTCTTTGTTAGTCTTCTTTATTCCACCGTATTAATATCTGCCCCGAATCCTTAAATGACGTTGATGGTATTTTCAAGAAAAGTGTTCGAAGAGTACACAAAATCTCAGGTATTTTGTCTTTATAATGTATTTATTTGGTCTTACATACATCTTACATACATAGTAGATGCAGCTACCTTTAATGACGTTTCTTAAACTTACTCGTTTAAGACATAAAAGTTAATTCATAATCTAAAAATAAATTTCATTGCATACACACAAAATGCACAAACTTTCATATGCATTAATATTTTAATATACAAAGCAGAATTTTATTAAATTTGGGAAACAGAACCTTTTTTTTGCTTCAGTAGATATGCATTCATTAGCTGCCAGGAATATATTGATTCATTGAATGCATTGTGAAACTTGGCAACGCTAAAAGGAGATAAATAAATAAAAAGGGAAAAGTATTTCCTTTTAATCGGACTCGATAGTATTTGGGTAATAAACTCATACATGACAGAATTGTAAATGGTCGTGTTTGTTGGATCAGGTGCAGCAGGATTTTAAAATATAAATATAATTCCAACCAACATCAGCAAACTTCCTGTAATTGAAACTGAGGGAATCACTGTTCCAGACTTAGATTACAGGCTTTTAATCTACTGTTCTGCTTACTCAGATTTCAAACCAGCCTCTGTAACAGACGTACGCTATGATTACACAGACAACGTTGCACCCACTATAGGGGATCGTAGCAAGTCTGTTCCAGGTCTTAATGTAGTAAGTTTTCTTCTTATTCTTTTAAGCACATCTGTTTTAACACTCAAACACATATTCATGTCATATTCCTATTATTGCAGGATGAAGAGGATGAAGATGAAGACATTGACAATTTGGTTAACATTCACAAACAGACTGTGGGTGACGGTTCTAACAATGCAAATGAAGCAAAGGTAAAAGACTTTTTACATTTTAGATTTTATAGTTTATATAGTTATAATAGATGCATTTGTAAATTTTTGTATCCAAAGTGACTTATAATAGGACGGAATACCATTTTTGAGCGATAAGGGCTACTTGGTAGTGGTGTTTGAACCAGCAAACTCCTAAGCTCTAGCCCAGTAACATCATGTAGCTTTTGAATGACATTACAGTTCGGGATCTAGCTTGGTGGGTAAATAAGGTGTGGAAGGCATTCTGAACCAATGTGGGTATGGATCCATCCTATACATGCTAATCGTCTTCTCTGGAGCGAATGGAATCTTCCAACAAGACAATGCAACACACACATATTTATAAATTTCCAATGCAGGTTTGAAGAACATGACCAAGTACACTGACCTCCTAATTCACAGACTTGAACCCAGTTAAGCATTTCTGGAACCAACTCAGGGATCATGTTTGCTGTATAGATCCTCTCCCACCTGTTTTCCAGCAACTGTGACAACCTACTAGGACTTTATCTGTCTAGCTGCTGTCTGTGCTGTACACTGTTATGTATGGATGGATGGAGGGAGGGAGGGAGGGATGGATGGATTGAATAATGGATAGATTGATTACTTTATCAATCCCAGTGGGTTCATGAATACCTGTTATACATGTTACTACTAATATCATCTCCAGGTCATCATTGACTTGTGGACTTGATCTGTAAATATTTTGTAATTAATAGATTTTTTTGGACTTTGTATCACAACAGAGCTCCATGGGCAGTATCTTAAGTGTGTACAGTGAGGCAGGAGATTATGACACTGTGGACATAAGCGGAGAAATTGTCTACTCTCTTCAATATGATGAGAGGGCACAAAGTCTGTCGGTCCTGGTCAAAGAGTGTCGAGAGCTGGCGTATGCTGACCCTGCCAAGAAAAAGTGCAACCCGTGAGTGTCCATCACAGATGATAATGTGGATAAGTTATTTAATATTAAATTCACTAACAGTGCAATAAAGGTTTTTCCCCCCTTCTAATTTCTTCTGTTTTTGCATGTCACACTTTATACTATTTATTTTGAAGCTGTAAAGTGAAGAGGACCAAGGGACATAATATAAGAGTTAATGCAACGTTATTTTGAGTAGCATCAGAGGCAGCCAATCAGTGTCAAGTGTTTGTGTCTCATAAACAAGGTTACCAGTTAATGCCAAAAAGATAGCACCTTAAAATTACCCCATCTTAAAATAGCTTTTTAGGAAGCTTCTGAGGCATTATAGACCCAACTATAATACTGTCTATACGTCACATCAAAGAACAAGAATAAATACTCTGTTCAACAATTATGTGTTACCTTTTCAGATAAGAATATACAAACTTTAATCACATGACCATGTTTCAGTTCGAGTATTAAAATACATTGAGAGTTTCTACCGATTCAGTACAAAAAGAGCACTTTGTATGGCTAGGCCAAGGCTAGATTTGGTCAAGTCTTGTTTGTTTATTCCTTAGCTATTTCAAATGAGTTTCTTCAGTTTTTATATTTGACTTTATAGGACATGCTTTGTGCAAAGAGAAGGGCCCAAGTTAATTTTGGAATTGTAAAAAATTGGAAACTAAAAATTTCCTTAAATCTTTAATTTAATAAATCTGTTGTAAACATAAGTATATGGTGTGTGAAATGACTTTGGTCTATATAGTGTATTTCAGTGATACCTGTATTAAACTGGTAAACTGATACCCCTATCAGAATTATAATATATATTATTTGTGATGTCATTTGTTGTGGCACCTTTAAAAGCAACAAATGCAACCTTGCACTTCCAACATCTTGATTTTGAAAAGTGAAATTCTTGATTTCATCTTATGCTTTGATGGGAAGACATGGACCCAATGTGCATTTTTAATTCAGAGAATTTGTTGTGCTGTTAAAGTTTTAACTACCTGTTTAAAGTCCTTGAAATTTTAGATATTGTTTGTGTATCTCACACATAATAACCTATAAAATTTTGTTGAGCCATTTCAATCTGGACTTGCGTTTATGCTTCATCTCATGGTGTAATTAAATAACCCAATTCCACATGAGCTTCATTCCAGGAACTGATTATCTTACATTCTTCTTTGGGATTTTCATAGTTTTGTCAACTATGGTAACACAGTCTGGCCTTAATTTTGCCGAGCTTTTTTTTAACACCCCTTTATGTGAAACTTGCCTCTACAAAGCACATCGTAAACCTCAGCTCTGCTACTGATCGGCTGTGCCTTCTTGCAGGCATAATTGACAAGTGCCTGGAGCAGACAAAACTGGCTTCTAGTTTGCTGGGTAGGAATGTCGGGACAATCAACATCGTGTAAGGTCGTTGCTTCTCCAGGGTGTATAAAACAATAGGTGGAGAGATGTGAAGCAGAACCTCACATTCAAATCAAGTAAACTATGGGTCAATAAGAAGCGATTGATTGTAATATTTAGACATCAGAGGGAAGTTGTGCTGAGATGAAACCATGTGCCATTGTACCCTTAATGACTTGATTTGCCGGCCATCACAACAGGTCTTAGTGAAGCCTTACTAAAAATGTACAAGTCTTCATGGAGTTGTGTAATATCTGACCAAACTAGGGTAGCCCTAGTCACACATATATGGGTTGCTCCTAGTAGGTCTTTAGCTGTGAAATAATTAATATTATGATCCAGATTCATCTGAACTAATACATTGAAACTATCTTCAACCAGTAGAAATAGTTGACTAGATTTTCATCATTAGGAAAATATACAAAAAGCCATTTGTAACACTAAATGTGTCTGCCTATATGCTGCCAAAATTATTCAGAGTAGCTGACGCAGTACATGGATTTGTGGGATCTGAAACTAGGACTATATGAGCAAATTCTTTATCATGGCACCATTTTCTCTATGTTTGCCCAGTTCAAACTTTCACAGCAGAAAGCATCCCAAGAACTGTTTATACCAGTCTTTTTTGCCTATTGCTTAAAGTTATTCAGCTTGCTCGGCAGGAGTCTTTGATCTGATGGTCCTAAACTCTGTTTAGCTGCTTTGTGACAATGTCTATTATAAAAATTGCTTAACGAATCAAATTGACTAGACATGATACTGTTCGGGTGTCCAGATCTATTGGTATTAATTGATTGTGCTATTGATAAAGAATAGGAATTATAATGTTCTATTTTGCTTGCCTGTAATTAGGCACATTTTTACAATGGATGGACCTTGTAGTCATCATCAGTAATTATTGGGGGAGTAAGGAAACATTACACGCTACCCACAATGCAAGTCATAATATAGGGTACATGGTAAATTTTCTCCGCGATTTAGAAAAGTGAAATTAAAAACAAATTGTAAAAGATTCTTTTTTAACTTTTATCTTATTTATTGTACCCATTGACAGTACCTGTTACTGGGTGGGATTTGTTATGCAGCAAATCAGCATTTTACCTTTGACAACTATGTATTAAAAGCAGAAATATAGGCAAGCGTAACAATTTAACTGACAGAGGCCACCTTGTAATAACTAAACGAATGGGTCTCTAAAACTACAGCTGTTGTTGGGCATTTCCAGTCTACAATGGTCATTATTTATGGTGAAAATGGTCAGAAGACAGAACTGTGGTAAATTAGTTGAAGCAGATCGATGCACTTGGCATGTGTGGCTCAGGTTAACACTGGTTCTGATACAATGGTGTCACAATACACAGTCAGCACAGTTTCAATGCTGCTTTGGCATCAAAAAGAGGCCCTTGGTGTTTTGTTTATGTTGATAATCACGTGCAGTAAAACTTGCATATAGTTATAGTTCAACTGTGAGGGTTACATAATGATTATTGCACATTATGACGTCTATTGCATAATATACAGAATAACTGGTGATCAACAAACCAATGTGGAAACAAGTCTTTCTTTATTTGGTGTTTTGTAAAGGATTGTTTGCTTTTTCTGTGAGGTTTGGCATATTAGCTCTCCCAGCCAAGAACTGAATCTTTCCAGCTGTATAAGAAAACAACCTTTCATTTGTTAGGATCTAAGTAGCCTTCCTCCACCAGGACGCTGAATGTTACATGTTTCATGCTCTGTAGGTATGTAAAGAGTTACCTTCTCCCAGACACTTCTCGACAAAGCAAGAGGAAAACTACAACTAAGCGCAACACCATCAACCCAAGCTATAACGAGACCTTAAAGGTACGTAGCAGTTCATATTGTAAAATACTTTTTCACCACTGAGCTTTTATACCCTTAAGAATGATTCTGCCACATTTAACCCAATTCTTGTAGTAAAACACACACTCGGGGGCAGCAGTGAGCACATGTGCCCAGCACGGTGGTCAGCTCTGGGGCATGTCTTGCTGAACCTCCAGCCCCCCCAACCCCCCCGGAATCGAATTACCAACCATATGATCACAGATGCAGCTCTCTAACCACCAGGCCACCAATATGCTTAATTGTTTAATGAAGTGGGAATATATGATCTGATTCTGGAATTAATTTTGTGCACATGTAAACAATATAGTAATAAGTACTATTGAATAAATAATACACTCATGCAAATATATAATCAGGCATGAACGAGCAAACGCACTATTTGAACATGTTTAGTACTACGTTCCTGCCAGACCAGTCATGCAGAAACGTCTGTCATATAATTACACACACGGTCATTTGAATGATTTACTAAGTACACTGATTTAAGCTCAACTGAAACTCAAATATTGGCTTAAATAATTATACGTAATAAAAACATATCAGGCATATCGTTTATTGTGTCGCTTTATTGTTAAACCTTCACATCCAGAATACTCGAGGTTCCAAACCTTTCTTAAGTAAGTGCTTCTGCCTCCTTAGAACAAGAACCACATGCTACCAAAGCTGTTTCATTCCAACAGCAGCTGTGAGAATAAACCATCTCTTACTGCTCGTGTGTTTTAAGCTTTCAAGCAGCAGTGCGAGCAGGCAGGAGTCGGACGTATTTTTTTTAATTAGTTTTTACGTTATATTGTGCATTCTGTATTTGTGTTCCAGTATTTATGTAAATACTAGTTCAGCAGGACCATAACTTTGAGGCTGCAGTCCAACATGGATGTCGTGCTTCTAATAGCTTTAACATTTTCGCTTGTATCTTGCACCATGTCGATTTTTACAACCTCTGTGCATATTTGCACAGTCTGTACTTTTTATTTTTACGGTATACTATTGTTTACGCTATTTGCTGTTGTTGTTCATGTGTGACAGTAGTCTATTTATTATGGTAGACCACCACTACTTTGACCTCTGTGGTGGAATAGGGCAACCGGACAGCTAGATAGACATAAATGGTTATGTCTTGGAGAAGGGTAAGAGGGCGGTCCTGGTTCCTGTTGATAAAATGAATTGACAAAATGTGGTACAGTATTTATATGTACCGGTAGCTGTATATACTGTATATGGACATAGCTCTGACTGTAATGTACATTTCTGTTGTGTCATGGTCCAGCATATAGCCCACAAAACCCGGAGAAGGTCACTTATGGACTAGGTTAACATCAGGTTTCTTTTTTACATAATAGCAATTTACTTGCTACCTGTGAATGTAATTTCGTATCGTATTTCATCGTAACAATCTCTTGTTCATGTAGTAATACGAGCTATTGATACATGATGGTTTTTGATTCAGTACCATCTAATGGATTAAAGAATCAGATTTGACTGCTGCCCCTGCTCTTAAAATACTGAAACATCTCCAAATCCCTTTGAACTTTTAATGATTTTACACACTGTATAAGTGCAAAAATTCTATTTTTTAAACCTCATTACTAGTCCTAACCGTAGGCCAGAATTTCTGCACTGGATTCAGCTGTTTAATAAGCTCATTCACCCATCATCTAGTTTTACCACTACTTAATTCCATTGAGGTCACATTGGGACACACACTGGTTGAATACATTAAATACCTGAACAGGTCACCAGCTCAACAGTGCACAGTAATAAGATAAACACACAAGACAATTTACATATCTTCGATTGACCTGACTGTGTATCTTTGGCCCGTGGGAGGAAATAGGAATACCCAAACGAAACCCACACAGACACGGGGAGAACATGCAAACTCCACAATGAAGGCCTCAGATCGTCTTAGCTGGGAATCGAAGCAGGAACTTGTTGCTGTGAGGCGACATGTAATAAGTCTGTGTTTGTAATTTCCATACAGTCCTGAATTGCTTCTGCTTTTGGGTTGTATTGTTGCTTTAAATCTTTTTTTTTCTGGCAAGACTGTTCAGTGGTTTTACAGGGTAGAACTGATTTAAATAATTGTATCGTTTTATTTTTGAAAGCAGGGGCATACAAATCTTGTATTTCTTTTTTTTTGTAGTACTCTGTTAGTCGATCCCAGCTGACGTCTTGTGCCCTTCAGCTCTCAGTGTGGCACCATGACCGTTTTGGACGCAATGCTTTCCTTGGGGAGGTGGAGGTACCACTGGACACCCATGACATTGACTCTGGCCATAAGGAATGCATGGCTCTCAGAGGAAAGGTACTACATCATGCAAGGTCGTCTTGTATCCATGTTTAGTCCAGATAACATTTTAAAGATATGAGCGACAATTAAAAATATTTAACATCGTGTATTTTCATTCTAGGCTGCCGGATCTTTGCACAATTCTCCCTTTGCTCAGTATAAAGGGGAACTGGTGGTTTCTCTTAAGTATGTAACCGAGAAACATGAACCTGCCGAAAAGTCAAAGGGTAAGACTGATGTGCTGGGGGAATTAAAAGAGGTGCTTCAATAACAATGTAAGACGGGGATTATTATGTTTTTTTGTTTGTTTCTTTTTTCAAGGCAAAAAGGAAAAGGTAGATGATGGAGGAGAACTGCATGTGTTTATAAAGGAGGCCAAAAATCTTTCAGCAATGAAAACAGGCGGCACATCTGACTCCTTTGTCAAAGGGTTGGCAGAATACACAAATGCACATAATACACTACATTCTGCATAGTATATTGTAACATTTTGAATGTCTTTTGTGATCAGTTGAACGTGTTTCCTGTTTTATCTGGTTAACTTCTTTTTCTTCATATAAATCTTATCCTGCATTCCAAGCCTGCAAGACATTCCAAAAAAGGCTGGGACGGGTACGATTAAGGTCTAGTTAAAGGAACAGTATGTTGGATTAGGGATTTTTAGAGATAGCAAGAACTAGAGTTTGCCATATGGAGCTAATACGTATAACAACCCATAATCATAATAAGCAATACTTAAATAGCGCTCGTCACAAAACCCAAGGTTGCTTTACAGACAATAAGCATCTGCCACTAAGTACAATACACACTCAGTTAATAAGGTAGATGTGCGAATAGGGAGCGGAAGAGAGTTTCAGAGTGAATGGGGCAGCAACACCAAAAGATCGACCTATAAGAGTGCTCAGCAGGAACCTATGAACCACTTGGAGATGTAGGAGATGATCTTAAATTGTGAGTAGGGTTGTAGAGTTTTAGGAGGTCAGACAGATAGACAGGACTTAAATTATGAAGTGACTTAAAGGTAAATAGTAGATTTCTGGAGACTCTTTTGCACATGGTTATGGGCAGTCAGTGGAGCTTCTGTAAAACCAGGGAGTGGGAGTTTTTGACCATTTGCAAGGTGTGCAGTTATAAGTCAGGAGCAATAGTTCAGCCGAGATGTAAGAAGCATTTCAGCTGCTGCAATAGACAGCAATGGGTGGATACAAAATATTGCAAGGATGGAAAAATGCAAACCTAGACAGCAATTTGACATAGTAGTGGGTCAAAAAGACCAAGGTTTCGGACAGTGACCGTGGGTGTGTTTGTGATGTTATGAATAGAGAGAACTGTGTTGGACAGAGAGGAAGCAGTAGCTTTTGAACCTGTAATAATACTCAGTTTTCTTGTTAAGGCACCCAGTTAGATTAGTATGAGGAAAGGGGACTGTTGTTTTTAAAACCAATATAGATCTGGTTGTCATCAGCGTAGCAATCGAACTTATGGCTTGGAGTCTGAGAATGTAGTTATTAGGGGACCAAGTACAGAGCCCCGTGGAACACCATGCTTAATAAATAATGTGTCCGAGTGATTTTCCAATTGAGATAAATTTATGCCTGTCCTGAGAGACCAAACGAAGAGACTAACTCAGCCTAGTTATCCAAAAGCAACAGTTAACTATCAAATGCAGCAGTAATATTCTAATGTTAACAATAACAATGTCAGCCTTTTTGTTTTTCTAACAATTTCTTACTTAAATTTCTTTCTCAAAATGTTACTACATAAAGGGTAAGTAATCCAGATGTTAGTCCTGAAGTTTTATTATGGAAAATGAATATTCATATATGTGCATGTGTTTGTCTTTGTACCATGCAACAAGCTGGTGACCTGTTCAGGTGCTTAGGAGATATACTAACACATTAGATATACGAGTATTAATTGCATCCGATTTTCTCCATTACCTATAACTGCAAGATTTGTGCTAAACAGATACCTGCTACCATCTTCAGGCAAGTCGACCAAAAGAAAGACACAGGTAGTAAAGAAGACGGTGAACCCACAGTACGATCACACATTTGTGTACAAAAGTTTGAATCTGGATCAGCTGAAGAACATGTGTCTTGAGCTCAGAGTTTGGGACAGAGAGGCCATGTCCAGCAACGACTTTTTGGGGGGAGTGCGTATGAGCTCTGGGGCAGGTGAGTGCCAAGTTATATAATGCCATAATATATTCATTCCTAACTCTCTTACTGATATAAATAATAAAAGAATTACAAAGTTCTATGAATTTGTTTCACTGTTAACATGGCAAAACGATTTGGAAGAGACTACCTCATTCATTTTTTCTCTTTAAATGAATTTTAAAAAGAAACAACGATGATTTTATTACTGACAGTAAACATGTTGATGTTTCTCCTGCAGTGCGAATGAAAGAGGGAAAGATGGAGTGGGTGGCAGACTCAGTGGGAGAGGAAGTTTCTTTGTGGCAGAAGATGATGCAGTTCCCAGACTGCTGGGCGGAGGGCACTCTCCCATTGCGCTGCTCCATGGGCAAGGAAAAGTAAAAGCCACCAGCCATATCTGATCCTGCCAAGCTGGTCAATATCAAACATAAGAAACAACATATTGCAAACATTTCAGCTCTGAAACATTTCCTACCCAAATTTCACAAGTCATTTACTTTATACACAACCAAGTAGATCTTGAATAGAAACGTGTTACAATTAGGTTTTGTCTTACAAGCCTGTATGACCCAAAACTTTCCTATGTGTAAATATATTTGTTTATGTAAATACTTATAAAATGGAATGTATGACAAAATTATGTATTATTGTATGACATTATTTCCAAGTGAGTACATTTCTTTCAGTAAAACAATCACTACATCTTCACCCTAATAAAAAGTTCAGATCACTTAATAAATATTAAATATCACATCCATTGTTCACTTGATATACCATATAAAACCATGACAATGAAGAATGATTTTATCTAAAAAGATACAATAAAGTTTTTAATTAGAAAACATTTTCATCAAATGCTTATAAAAGCAAGAAAGTACACAGGCACCTCGATTTAATTGATTAAGCACTGGCCCCTAAATAGACATATAAATCTATCTATCACCTGGTCATACCACCTTACCAATTCACTTGACTGCATGTCTTTGGACTGTGTGAGGAAATCTGAGTACTCTGAGGAAACCCACGCTGATACCGAGAAAACCTGCAAATCCTGCACAGAACGCTCCCGAGTCAAGCTGGGAATCAAAACCGGGACTTCTAGTTGTGAGGTGACTGTGCTAACCATTAATCCACTGGTGCCATCCTAGACATGTAAATATGTAGTGTAAATAATGTAAATAAAAATTACAACTGCTGTACTCTGCTGTAATGTAAACATCCAGCTAGTAGATATTTACTGAATTCATGGTCTTTTTACACTTCTTGCAAGAAGGTCAAACAATTAGGACATTCATTTTTCCAAATTTGATCTGTTAAATGTAAAATCCATGTCTGTTAAATCGAGGTCCCTCTGTAATATTCAACAAAGCCCAGCTTTGTTTTTTTCTATTATCTTTTTAATATTAGTGTTAATGTGGATGGAATAGTTGTAGGCTCAGTCACAGAGATCTTTGTTTTCGAGTAGCCGGTCTCGCTCCTCCTCGGTAAGCAAGAACTCCTCAATGTAAGTGTAGAGTTCATCTGAGGAAGTGGGGTTAACGAACCGCTCCCGGTCAACACCAAGTTCATCAACCAACACCATGTTGAAGTAGGATCGACTGATCTGAAGAGCCTGTCTGTTATTCAGATACAAATAGAGAGAGAACTTACAGACTAGCACACCAGGAACATTTTAGCCACAAACATTTTGAATTACATCCATTATCTCATCACAGCACGTTAAAAAGTGAGATATTCTGACAAAGGGATGAATTGTAATGGCTAGACAACTGGGCCAGAGCATCTCTATCTCCCATTTGCAGCTCTGGTGTGCTGTTCCCGGGCTCTAGTGGTTTATCAAAAGTGGCCGAAGGTTCAGAGAGACATGTATGGTCTGATGGAACCTACACAAACTGCTAAAAAAAGTTACAAATCACAGAAACTAAAACAACTCTTCGGTTTAGCTAGCCTTGCTGTAAGATGTTGCACCTTACCGTATACCCTCGATGACTTCTGCATGTAATTCTTGCTCCTTAATTCGTCCCACCTCATGAGGAGGAGTTCCTAACAGCTCTATCACTGTAACATGTCGAAGGTCCAGACCACATCCAGATTGCTGTATAAATAAAGTAATAGTAAAAATGTATAAAATCTTCATCTGTAATTATTAGTAGTTTTGGAATGCTTAGATCTTTACAAAATGACCGACCTGTAGTATGATATTCTGGAGCTTGTAGTTCCGGTCAGCTACACTCGGGCTTGACACAATAAGAAGTTTTCTCTTCTCATAAAACTGGTCAAGCAGGGCACCCGCAGACATGACATCTGTCTTGATCTCCATCACTAAAAAAGGTTCTTTTAGTATAGACGATTAAGGAAATTAAATAAATGTTGTGCTCACCCGCTTGTGACCCAAATGGAACAAACTGAACCGCCCCACGTTGGGCTCCAACCAAGGACTAACCCACTGTGCCGCCCCATTAAGTGGTGCTTCTCTAAAACTCATTAAAATGTGTTCCTCACTTGTACTCACACACACAGTCTGGAGTTTCATCTGACCAGCTTCGGTTAAAGAGACACACCCTGGAGGCAGTGCCACTCCTCTCATAACCAACATCACAGTGGTACTCACATACAGCTCCATAATTATTCCCATCAGATGAGCAAGTTAAGTAACCATGCAATGGAGCCTTCAGTTCAGTGCATCTCCTTACTGTGAAGACCAACAAGGTTTTAATTAAAATGTTCAGTCTGTAATGTGACTGGTATAAGTGAAAATAAACTGACCTTCAACGAGCACTGTGAACTTGCAAGTTGCCTTATTCTGAGCCTGGTCATAGACCCTGTAGCGAATAATATGCTCCCCTTCGCTAAATTCAGAGTCTGATTCCAGACCATTTCGCAGCACCCTGAGGAAAAAAATGGAAACGTCAGAAGTCTTAAACTTTATGTAAGGTGGATTGCTACTCCCATTAGCAACATGATGTATATACCGCAGTGAGCTGTCTGCTGTGTCTGTGGCAACGGGGCGTTCCCAGGATACTGTGGCTGTGAGTTTTCCCGGTTCTGCCACCTTCACTCTGGATAACGGACATTTCAGTTTGGGAGGCTCATGATCTGAAACAATAAAAGTTTGTACAATTTATATTAACATGTTTTTGTTAGTACTACTGTAACATTAGTTTAGTTTATTATTAAATTAAATGGTCAAATGTGTACAGTTGTGTTGACATTTCATTGAATACAAATGTGTAAGAACATGTTCATCTCGAAGATTAGTTCGTTCAGAATCAGTCAATGCATTTGCCCATTGACGCTGAGTGTCTATTCACTTCAATTGAACTGCATGAAACGTTTTCATTGCTTTGAAACATTGGATAAATAGCACAATTTTGTCCCGCCCGCAGATGCAGAGTCTCTGAGGGTGGATGGAACTGTGGACGGATCTGGATGTGGAGCTTCTGCATGATGATTGGAGGATCAGAATCCCCATTTGATCGATAGCTATTCTGAGAGCTACGCCATCAGTAGGATGATTTAAGAAGTAATTACCTTTCCCTCATTAGGCAACACTAGGCAACTTTTTTCAGTTAATTTATTTGTTTCATATTGATTTAGATGATTCATTATAATTACTTCGGCCACCCTTGTGGTCTGTAGGGTAACGCATGGCTGACTTGCCTTATTTTACAGCAAACATAAACGACACCACCTGTATATATCAGGAGTGGAGGACTGTTTGGTGGTAAACACTACACTGATCAGAAAGCATAAAACCTCTCTTCTTTTGCTTTTGTTCAGATCTAAATTAACGTTGCATTAGGTCAGTCCATTTTGGCTTTGTAGATGGGTATCGTTATTTTAAACTGATAGCCAGCAGCAACAGGAAGCCAGTGAAAAAAATGTAGCAGTTGTGTGAGATGGCAGTTTTGGGGTTGATTAAAAAACAGGCATAGTGCTGCATTCAGAATGAGTCACAAAGGTTTAATAGTGGACATGGTAGCGCCGATCGGGGGGAGTGGGTGCATCTATATACAATATCAGTCAAAAGTTTGGATGCACTTTCTCATTCTATATTATGGACTGAAGCAAAACATTAAAAGTTAAATCAACAATATATTTTACAAAACTATATTTTTTTAATCTTTGAAAGTAGTGAAAACTTTGCCCATTGCTGTTCACTCAATTTCATTTGGTAGCCACCTCGAATTGTTTTGCAACAATACATAGGAGTTTCAAGAAGTGCTGAGCATTTGTGGACTGCTTTGCCTTCACTTCACAAACTAACTCCTGCTAAATCATCTCATTTAGATGTAGTTCATATGATTGTGTAGCAAGGTCATCTGACATCAATCTCGATTTTGGTCAGATAACTCTTACATAGTTTGGAGGTGTGTGTGTGTGTGTGAGAGAGAGAGAGAGAGAGAGAGAGAGAGAGAGAGAGAGAGAGAGAGAGAGAGAGAGAGA
>JAOUQU010184741.1:0-14414 GCA_028566735.1 Ammoglanis amapaensis | reverse complement strand
ATTGAAGTTGGGACTGCAGTGCCTGATGTGATGATTCCTCCAGAACCACCCAAGAGTCACGGGGCCCTGCTGCATCTATTTGCTGTGTTTTTATTTATATTTTATTTATTTTTCTTTCTTTATTTTTATTTTTTTAATTTTATAATATTTTTTTTCCCAAGAAGGATGGGCCCTGTTGAGTCTGGTTCCTCTCAAAGTTTCTTCCTGTAATTTTTAGGGAGTTTTTCCTTACCCCAGTTGCCATCGGCTTGCTCGACAGGGGGTTCTGTTCGTCCTGCATTTTGTTAAGTTGCTTTGAGACAAAATCTATTGGAAAAAGCGCTAAATAAATAAAGTTGACTTGACTTGACTGTTGATAGGGCAACAGGACGGTAGTCATTAAGTCCTAAAACATGATAAAAAACTATAAACAAATAATTAAATTCTGACGTAAAACACACCCAAAATTAAATGAAGATCGTTTCGTTCATTTCGCTGAATCGGTTCAAAAGAATCGGTTGATCAGAATGAAAAAATGTGCTGCTAACAGTTAGCAGAGAAGCTAACAGCTTGTGTATTTAAATGAGAAGAGATTTAAAGATCCTTAAATCCTCACGGTGATGTTAATTATACTATTTTTAAATATGTTTTTATTATTTATTTAAATGTATTTAATAAAGAAATAACAAAAACAAAAATAAATATTTTACTTACAGATGAAGCTGCAGTACAAACACAACAGCTTCTCTTTACTACTGTGATGTATACTGGCAGGACACAGAATAGGATGCACTACCGCCCCCAAGTGGACTGGAGTAAAAATGTAGTCGTGTTAAAATAGATTAATTTCATATAGAATGAATAAGTTCTTCTTTTTCTATGATTATACCAGCACATTTAAACTATTATTTAGAAAAAATTGTTCCCACTGAACTCATGAATAATGATGCTGCTCTTATTTAAGCAAAACAATCTTACTGCAGCTTTAATTCACTATTAAAACAACTTTTAAAACAAAGTTTGTCTTTGAGATTAACTTTTGACCGCTCATAAGAAATTATTTGGACACTGATACTCTAGAAAAAGTTTCAAAGATAAGACTTTAAAGAAAATTATTGTGTAGTTGCCCAACATATCTTATTAAAGACAAGAAAGAACAAAAGTTGAAACTCTTTAGTTCTACATGAAATTTTGTTTCTTTTTGCTGATACAGAAGCATCGTCTGTTCTCTATAATGTTTATTAGATGGTGCAGCCAAGTGTCCTGAGAGCATTTCCTCATTAAAACTAAGAAAAAAACACTGATATTGTGTTATTCAGCAAAGTCAACGAGGTCCTTTGGTGGCTCAAGCCATCAGAGAAAAGATCCCTTTTATTTTTGTCCAGTGAATAACTCCATACATGGTACATAGTTTGTGTTCAAGTTAGCTCTTTTGTTTAGTTGCTCACATGCTGTTGCCCAGATGTTCAAATTTATGTTAATACAAGTCGTAGTTAATGTTTTAAATGTGTCAGATGAGTTTCATGCTATATTTATATAGACTTTATTGTTGTATTGGGCAGCATGGTGGTTTATTGATTGGGTCACTTTTTTCTGTCTGGCTCTGGTGTAAAGCAGTCACACTCTCTCCTTGTCCTCCCCGTATCTGTCCTGCTTGGTTTTGTCTGTCATGTCTGCTGTCTGCACTATGAGAGACTCTTATGGCACAGTTTTTCAAACAAAAACAAAAAGTATAGATTTGATTGGTTTCTGAATGCATTGGACACCATCTTCTCAACAAGAAGTTTAGGGTGCAGAGAACCTGCTTGTCCTGATGAATCGTTTGCAGCAGATCGTTTGTCTGACGCCACTTTCCGGGGAGGATATTGAGGATGAGTATCTGATTGGATTAATGATTACTGGGATCTTGTTGATTGGCCTGGGCATTTCCCTGGTATATCAAAAACATTTTGGTCTGGTTTTGTACATCTTGTACAAATATAGATTTGACGAATAAATCATCTTGAATCTTGAGCTCTGTTTCGTCACAGCAAGACGTACCATGTTTGATCCCCAAGTTGGACCAGGACTTTCAGTGCGGAGATATACAAGACCCCCGTAGTGCTGTGGGTTGGAAAAAGATCTGGCAACCTACTCCATAAAGACACTGCATAAGAAACTCTGAAGATTGGTAGCGGTCCACAGAGGACCCAAGAGTTGTCTACAACTGGAAACAAGTATAAAAATACTACCCATAATAATACAATAAAATATCGTATTGCTGTTCAAAAATATTTCATTTGATATATGTGTGTATCTATCGTATAAGAAATAAAAACTCTTAATGTGTGGTTTTGTACATAAAAGCAAGATGTTTTTATTCATAAACTGGCATTGTAGTATTTGACAGTAAATGTTTTAGTTGTGTGATCAATCAGTAGCAGACGTAAAAAAGGCAAATCAGGTGGTGTTCTTGCAGACTTCAGAACACCACCTGTTTATCTCCAGAAGTTATAAAGGTGCTGCAGGTAACAGGACCCTGAAATTCTGTATGTGCTGAAGCCATGAGTGTGTGTTATAATGCTGAAGAGGCTGTGGAGCTGATTTTATCAGATGTCCAGCAAGACAGATCTGATTCAGACGAGGAAGTAGAGGATGTATCCGAAAAAGAAACTAGGGAAGAATGCAACCCAGAGCACGATGAAGCATCTTCAGAAGAAGAAGAAAACCCTGAAGCTGAAAGAGAGACTTATAACATGTTTCTCAGCAGCATATGACCATCACAGCAGGTATGCAGAACCAAACATCATAAAAATTACACCAGGACCCACAGAATATGTCATTTCGCATGCCCATGAGTGCCAGCCCATTGTCTCTACATTCTACCTGCTTATCACACCAGCAACAGAAAAAAATCCTGGAGATGACAAATAAGGAGACAGCTGGAAAAGATGGATGAGATTGACCTGGAGGCCTAGTTAGGGCTACTACACTTATCTGGTGCATACAGGTCCTGAAATGAGGCTGCAGCTGGACTATGGGATATAGAGTGGAAAGCCAATTCTCCAAGCCACAATGCCACTTAAAGGCTTCCACTCCTACTCAAGACTGCTACAATTTGATGACCATGAGCCAAGACCAGCAAGAAGTGTGACAGACAAACTTGCAGCCTTAAGAGAAGTATGAGACGAGTGGGTGAGGCGGCTGCCCTACCTCTACAATCCAGGGCCTGATGTAACAGTGGATGAGCAACTGGTTCCATTTAGAGGTCATCTGTTTTCATATTTGTAATACGAGTGATTGTTACTTGTCATTTCGTTGACTGTTTTCTATGACACTGATACTAATCACTGCTGCTACTGTCCAAAAGTCAATGTGATTTCAGGCAGTATAAACCCAGCAAGCCAGCAAAATATGGGATTAAGTCACAGGGGCTTGCGATGCTAAATCAAGCTATGCTTGGAAAATGCAAGTCTATACTGGGAAGCTGACCAGTGGATGCCCAGAAAAGAACCAGGAGATGCGAGTTCAGTTTAATGTGACAGAGGGACTGAGATTGGAAGATATAGCTGCAAAAGAATGACTGCCCACTGGTCCCTAATAATTTTACACAACATCATTGACGTTTCCTCTAGGGCTGACGGCAAATAATCGATTAATCGTTGGTCGACCAAAAAAATTACTAGTCGACCAAATTCCATTGATCGATTGGCTGCGTCTCGTCAAAGGGCTTCCGAGACTTTTAATTTCAACGGCGTGACAAAGGAAGACGTGACACGAATTTAGCGTTGGTGAGTTGTTTGACAAGGACAGAAGGCATTCTGGCCAGGTCTGAAAGGAGCTCTAAAATATGGCATAATTTGGAAAAGGATAAAGACCCAAAGAGGGTTACTTACCGAATTTGCTGAAAAACATTCGCCTATCATTCGTCAACCACGAACATGCTTTACCACCTCAAACATGTAAGTAGCTTACTAGCCTAGCTACCCGATGCCCATCTGAAGTTTGAATGCAATAATCGATAAGTTGATTAGTTGGAGTAAATGACGACCACTGGTCGATCAACAAAATCCTTGGTCGTGGACAGCCCGACCGGTTACTATAAGGTACTATTATATAGGTTTTGTCGGTATGTACGGCAGTTATGGCGGCATAGTGGTCAACATGTAAACTGGACAAGTAATCCAAAGGTTGCTGGTTCAAACACAACTGCTTGGTCCTTGAAATCCATTAGCACTACATTCACTTTTATCTTTTAGCATTTAGCTGGACACCTTAATCCAAAGCGATTTACACTTACAACGAAGCACCATTTTGAACAATCAAAGGTTAAAGGCTTTCCTCAGGGGCCCAACATTGGCAATAATGGTAATGAGGCTTGAACCGGTGACCCTATGATCTTAAGGCCAGTACCTTAATCACAAAGCCATCACATCTCATGGCTAAATTTGCACTAAATTGCTAAAGCAATATACCGTCACAGTATATTAGCTAAAAACATCCATTTTCTCAGACTGATATACTAATGAAAGATCCTTATTTAGTTACTAATATAAGGAATAAAAATAGACACGTGAATCAATACACTAAACTACATCTCAAGTCCCAGTTGATTTGAGCAAAGAAAAGCACACAGATGATTTAAAATGGTGGAGGAGGAACTCGAGTGTCATTAGGCAACAAAATGAAAACAAATGGTTTGCCAAGACAAGAATAAATATAATTTTACACTCATTTAAGTCTCCTAAATTGCACAAGATCTGGGAACATATGGGAAAACGGAAGGCGTGTATGCACACAGACGCAATTTAAAAACGAATTTACGTAAAACGCTCAATTCTGATTTAGTACATTACAAGATTTGCCTTCAGTGAAAACTTCGCTCGATAATAAACAAAATCTTTTAACTAGTCATATAAATTTAACAATTAAGAATGTCGTCGAATCGTTGAATAAAAGCTTCTCAAAGTTAAACATTCTGCTGCTTAGAGAACTGAGCTTGTGATCAGAAGGTTGCCGGTTCGATTCTGAGAGTTGACAGATCACGACTGAAGTGTCCTTGATCGATGCAGCGGACCCCTAACGGCTCTCAGAGCGTCGTATTAGAATAGGGCTGCCCAGCGTGTACCAGGCATGTATCCTCATTACTGCCCCCTAGTGTGTATAAATGTGTTTGCCACTGAACGGATTGGATTAAACGCGGAGGATTAATTTCTCTAATTGCTCTGAAAATCTAAATCTCTTGTCCTCGAAAGTTACTACTTCACTCGATGTCCTACAGTTGTCGATTAACATTTAAACGAGTCGGCTAATTATCACAGTCATTATGTGCAGTTTCTCACGTCGTCAGTATAACTCATTTCCTACAGCTTTACCGTTTCCCTCTTTAGCACGGTCCAATCCAATACAGCATTATTTTATTTATAAAGCATGGGAAACCCCCCCCCCCCCCCAAAAAAAAAAAAAATAAATAAATAAAAAAATAAAAATTACATCTAGATGTAAATATATACACACACGTCATAGCACTTACTCATTAACTCTGAGTAAAGACAAAGCTTAAACGTGGCATGGTCGTTCCCTATCACGTCCTTGGAAAGATATTGTGTTACTTTATTACTTCATTTACACTTCCGGTAGAGCTGTAACGGTGCGAAACGATTTACAGTGCTGCGTTCGTGATATGAATATCAGTTTATTAAATATGAGCATCGATTCGTGGTGCATCGTTACTTTCTACAGAAACTCTACTGATATATGTTAATTGAAATATGATTAAATATGTATGTATTTATCCATGTGCTCATTGCATGTGTGGATTATTTCCTCAGTACGTTTTACCACCACTCTTAAATCCAATCTAGCCATATGAGTATCTAAACTTGACCGACCGCACAGTTAATTGCTCAGTGGTTCCATAGATCACTGCTGTGATTGAATTTTGTACTGGTGGCAGCAAAGTGATAGATTACAGTTTTCAAAGATCACATGTACAAGATTATAAACCCCCCCCCCCCTGCCCGAAGTATACCCCCCCTTTCCTTCCGTGTGTTTGGATGTGTGATTCTGCTTCAGTTCAGATGTATGCGCTCGGCACTAGGAGTGTGTTCCCAGTTCCCAGCACTCTGCACTAGGAGTGTGATGCTGGCATTCTGCTGCCTCTGAGGAGGAAGAGCTCGATCCAAACCCAATTTAGTGCGGGAGTAACCATGTTTGGTCCCACAGAGATGACCCGAATGCTGACATTTCCCAAAAAGAATTGTGTATGCTGCTCATTTTCTTGCAGTTATGAGGAGTGACGATATCTGCAGCTGCACTGTGGTTTGGATGCTCGACGGTCACATAATTTCGAACCCTGACCCGGTTTGCAGCTGACCTATTCAAAGCGGCGCCAGTGAGACGAACTGTTTGATACGCCGTGGTAAAAGGTGGATCGCTGTACAAAACCCATGTGATAAATTTTATTAGTGAAGACAAATTTCGTTTCAGTGGGTTGGTCATGGGTTCGATCCTCAGGCGGGGTTGGATGGGTACTTTCTCTTTTGAGTTTCTCCCTGTCTGCTTGGGGGTCCCCCTTAATGACTTGTGGTTTCATCCCACAGTCCAAAAACTTGCACCACGATGAACAATGTACTACAGTAAAAGATAAATGGAGCTTCTTGTTTACATTTTCAGCTTTTATCCAAATCGATTTACATCTATTACGGAACATTATTTTGAGCAAATCAAGAGTTAAGGGTCTCACTCAGGGGCCCAACATTGGTGGTACTAGACCAGTACCTTAAACACGAAATCGATCACTGTCCTTCATATCAAGAAGATGAGATTGAGATTCTTTTCAATGTTGTTCTCATTTAAAAAATAAGTTTCATGTATCTGTACACTGCTGCCTTGCGTACGCCGTAATTAACAGTTTACGCAGGGTTGCCAGATTGCAACGGTGGTTTCCATCCAAAAACCAAGAATCAACTTGTCTATAAATCTTTTACCAGCAGGTTAGAGAAGGGGAGTCCGGTTATATTCTAGATGCTTTAAAAAACAAATGGCTTTATTTATATTTGGGCCTAAAACGTAGCCAAACAGAAAACTGGCACAATCCAAGTTACTTAATTAGTCTTGTGTATTGTGTATTACTACATTTTAATATATTACAATTATATTTTCAGCATAGCAGATGCTTTCATCCAAAAGGGACTTACAATAACAACAACTACATTGAAACACTATTTTGAGTAATGAAGGGTTACCTGCCCTTAAGTATCTTAACCTCTAAGCCATCACAACTCTCTTACTTAATACATTTTGTTAATTTTCTTATAGAAAACTTGGTGACTTATAGAAAACAGAACTTGGTTTGGTCTGGTGATCGTGTGGGTAGTACCGACTCTTGGGACACTTCCTCAACTTGTGTTTTTTTTGTTAATTCAAGTCCTGGTTCAAAAACTCAAGAGCATAAAATAGCCAACACACTGACCATCTGCTGGTAGTTATTTTTACCAAGCTTTAGAGTTAAGGTGATACTCAGACTGTCGGGTGTGCAGATGGCTGTATGAGCTTTTTTTTATTACTCCCAGCAGAATAGAAGATTAAAAAGGTTCGACTGTTTGTGAATTGTAGATGAATCCTGTTTACCTCCTGTAAGAGGTCGGTGCTTAAAGTCAGCGTTGGCGTACTCAGAAGAAAAAAAAAGCAATGCAAAGCAAAACAAGACATACGCCGACCGAGAAACAAAGAAATGAGAAGTGTGGAAGATCGACGTTGTCACGACAACTGTCCTGCATCTATGCAACCCCCCCACCCTTTACAGAGCCCTTGCGTCACCTGATGTGCACCTTTAAATTGATTTATCTACGCGTCGGAACGATGCGGACCGCAAAGATTACAGAAGCAAACCACAAGAGGGGCGACAACAGCCATCAAAACAATTCAGCGTGCACACTTGTAGTTAAAGTATTCACTCTCATGTTTACGATGTTTCATTTATCATCTGACAGTTCAAATCATTCGTTTTTCTAACTTTTTCACTTGTGGCTAAAACTGGAGGATAAAAACGAACATACTAAAACTTTCAGAAACTCGACTCCCTCTAGTGTTTTTGGCAGTGAATTACATTCTGGTGCTTAAGATCTCGATGCTAGATTATAAAAGGAAAATGATGTTGAGGTGACCTACGATGTCGGTCTTTAAGAGAGTATGCAAAGCAAAACATTTTGAGTAATACATATGTTAAGACAATGCAGTATGGATGTAATACACAATGTGATGCAACTGTGATGCGATTTCCCCCTGGATAGTTTTTGAAACAAAATGAAATTGAAGATAAAGTATAAAAATGGGTCCTTTTCTTAAAATATACTGTAGTAAAATATAGTATCTGTGATTATCCTTTATTTTAATAGACTTTATGTACAAAAAGTATTTATTTACATTGCAGTAAGTAAGGTTTTTTTTGTACTTGTACTTTCGAAAGTACTTCCGCCTGCTAGACTTGGCTAAAGTGTGACCAGTAATTCTGCATCGTGTTCCACATTGTTTAGGGAAAAAAATGCTTCTCCACTTGCATCCAAATAACATCTTTGATTGACAGAAAGGACCTAAACAGGTCACATGTTTGATTGTGTTTCTGAACGCCACGTCTCTGGCATATCGGTTCTTCCACTACGGATTAGAGTAACATGGAAAGAGAAATCCTTTATTTATTAATAAATGGATTATTGATGCAGCTGCTCGAGCCGGGGGTAAAATGAGTTCTTGCTCTCGGAGGACTACGGGTATTGACTGAAGTGCCTGTTACTGCGTATTCTTTTTCTCTCTCTCGGTGCGTTTGTTCGATGTTAATGGCGTTTGTGATGAGTTCGGTTTTAAAAGACACCCGAGCTTTGGGCTTTCCAGAGGAGAGGCGTGCTAGATCAACAAATCAACAACAACAACTGACTGGCTTCCCCGGTGTTGTGTATGTTTTGGTCAGAATGGAATGACTCTGGTATATAAGCATTTGATAGACTAACATTGTTGCAGGTTTGGCTTTTGTCTACTGGCTATTATCGCAGACACACACACACACACACACACACACACACACACACACACACACACACACACACGTATCTTCTCTACAAACACATGACCTGAACTGAATGAGATGAATTGTAACCATGTTTATAATACTAATGATACTGCATTGTATAATTATTGATATGTGTTGTATAATTTTTGCACATAATGGATATACAGGAGTTTCGGTTGCTCATTTAGTATGTTCATAAATAAAGAAATAAACCAATATAATCAGGACTGGGGATGCCGGTGGGGGGTGCAGACACCCACGAGGTTGTGCCACCTGTACACCAAAACTAGCGCAAACATAAATAAGTTGTTGTGTTGACAACATATTGTGAGTTTGTGTACCTAGATGATTCAGAGCATATGAGCAACACGATCATTGTCGAGTTTGTGGTGTCGGTGTTATCGGAGACCCTGCTGAGCGTATGCATGTGTTAAGTCTCGGGTAGAGCTGGTATTATATATCGTTTTAAACAGTGTCGATGCCACTTTGTCTGTTTGTCTAGATTAGTACCGGCTGACTCACTTATACTATGTTCAGTCACGCACCCTTACTGAGTACTTAGACAGCCTTAGCCTTGTGGTTAGGGTACAGAACTAGTAATCCAAAGAAGACCAGTTCAAACATAACCGGTTTGAAGGTTGCTGCTGTTGGACCCTTGAGCAAGGCCTTTAACTCGACGTTGCTGAGATAAAGTATACCATAGAGATAGTTTATATGCCGTATACTGCTCAATCCTGGGAATGTTAATGTAAGATCCGAGTCATTGATGTCAGGTTATTCGAACACGCTTCTTACACAGCGATAACATTGCATTTCACTACTAAGCTAACATGGTTATCATCGTGCCATTCAAAACATGAGGTGGCACGAGGTGATTAAACTTCACTGGTGACTTAAAAGTAAATAGACCTGCATTACATTTAAACACATTAAGCATTTATAATAGTGAAAAAAGCATGATATACAAGGCTGCCTAGGTAGTGAGTGCCTTACATTTTCAAACACAGCTGGAATGTGGGAGTTTCACACTACACTGGTGGTCTACAACCTTTTTTTTTTACACCGCAGGGCCTTTTCATATAAGATTTATAAGATATATTTCACAAATCAACAGGAGAGAGCGCAATTAAACTACAATACTGGTGCGTATTATACGAACTAAGTAGGAGCACGATCAGACTGGACATTCCTCCTTTCAGAGGACATTTTTGTCCCATAAATCCGCTACAATAGGTACAATAGGAAGTATATTATTAGTACAGTTAAGTAAATAAGTAAATTCAGTAAATAAATATTGAGTTAAAGTTTTTCAGAAGCATAGGGTTTAGTTTACGAATAATAACAATTCTTGGCATCATTAGTGTTACATTAGGCTGAGCCGAAAGACAGGGAGTCACAACTATAAATTAGCCCAAGAGTGGGATCATGGAGAGCTTTATGACAGCTTTATGATCCCCGGCAGTGCGAACGCAGTGGTGAGCTCACAGCTCCGGCATCTCCGAGTCAAATTTATGCTTCCTGACCGAAGGTTGCTTTAGATTACACCCAGGGCGTAGAAATTTGTAGCACACAATCCCAGGTCAGGTATAATTGTCTCATTAAAACTTGTTAAAGCAAGACAAATGTGTAGTAAAACGAGCAGTATAATAATAATAATAACAACAAAAACAACATAATAATACATGTCATGTTTGGAATCTAGAGTCACAAACATATCTCAAAAGCAGTCGGTCGACTGGCAGTGCGAATCAAATTAATGCAAAAATGTTATGACTGTTGTATTAGGAAGCAAATAATGTATTAAACCAATGCTGAAGATCTGAGCGCCCTGATTTAAAAGTTAGCTTCGGTCCAACAGTGGCTGCATGGTAGAGCTGGGATTCTAATTCTGAACTTTTTAATTGACCTTTTAATAGAAATCTAGAATACAGTACCGATGTGAAGACATTCTGATTGGTGTGACAGCTTTGACCCTAAAACATCAACCCTAATCTAGCACATAGTTGTCCATAACGTGTTCATATACTTTTGGTTAAAAAATGATTTAACTTCTGCCTCCCAAAGGAATCGAGAGATATAAAGCCTAGCTGTGGAAGTGGCACTAAATTGCGTCATCCTCCAACATGGCCGCATGCCAACTTGCAAACATGTTCTAGCCTTCATGCTGGTTTGATTTCAGACCATGGTGTGACAAAGAGCTTGACAGAAAGGTCTTAAATGCTGACACTACTGCCGTGTAGTTAGTGGACGAGTGCCAGACATGTCTAAATGGTCTTGTAGTTTCGTCTACGTCTGTCGCTGTTCTATAAATTTAGAAATTAAATGTCAGACTGACATCCAGACGACCATTTAAAGTACAAGCAGCCTTTACAAAAGGAGCCTTCCGGTTCTTTCTTTTCCCGTTTTTAAGACTCCCGAATGCTTCGTCTGCAGAAGTACTAAGTGCTACATGCACGGAAGCCTTGAAGCGTGAAATCAAACTGCATGGAATGCAGCAGTGCAGCATGGCTCCGAGCCAACCCTAAAACATCCATCCATCCATCTATTATCTACCAGCGCATAATCCTGTTTAGGGTCACACCGGGCGAATAAACTAAACACCAGAACAGGTCACTAGTCTGTTGCTGATGGATCGTGTAGTGTGAAAACCACAATGACTTAACGGCGACATAAGCCTCTATTAGTTAGAATAGTTATATAGGCTCTGAAAACAAGTCCATTAACTTGTTTGTTCAAAATTACTCTCATGTTAAAAGATCGCACCAGTTTTGTACTTGCCAGTTTCAGTCCCTTGGAAAATAAACCGTTTAGAAGGCACTCTTATGCAAATAAGCTGTTGCTAGCCACACCACATCCATTCCGTTTTTAGCTACTAAGCAAGGGTTCTATGAACATGACTTTTATTCTGATGTCACAATAAGGGAGGCTTCAAAATATTTTGACTGCTTTACAGAAATGGATAGAGGGGCCATTTTTACACTTGGAGTTATTAAGAGCAGTAGAGAGCCAAGTGGAAGTACAAAAGCAAGTTAAAATACATCTTAAAAGACTCAAATGCAAGAGTGTATGTTTATAAAGTTGAATGATAGTGTTCAAAAACGTACTATGCACTTATAACCGCACAGGCATCCCTGCTGTTGAACTGTACGATAACCTCAACAGGCATTCAATCACCCACCTTTCTGGCCGGTCGTTCTTGTTAGAAGTCAGATCCCAGTCTTTCAAACGGAAGCTGTCAATTTGGAGAGCCTGGCGTGCTTTGAAACGTCAAAACCCACAGTAAGATCCGTCGCCTGTGGAAAAGCCCGAGGCTAGAACGACCCTCGTGCCCTTGCAGGCCGGCTGAATTAACATCTGGACTCCCTTGGTGTGGTTCATAGAGTCACCGGCTAACACAGCGTTCCCCAGGGCAGGGTATCAAGAGGGCACAGAGAAATGTTTGAATGTTTTTTGTGGGGTTTGTAGGTCTGAAATGTCAGAGGAATGCAAATATACCCAGTTTAAAGAAATAAAAGATACACAAACGTGAAATTACACCCCCTGTGAAGAGCTTAGCACAGAGGATGAATTGATTCTTGCTGCTGAAGCTACCTGGTGAGTTGGTTAAAAATCACGTTAATGGAAATTCAGATTTATGTTGATTATAGAAAAGCTGTCAAATAAACGTGGTTTGCTTTATTATTTCATTCATTTATACATGAACGATTAAAAAGCAAATAAAGACATTAAGGGTATGTAAAGGCATAGACTAGTGAATGATGAACAAATGCAGTACAAATAGCTTTGTAGCAGTGATGATAAGCATGGACATCACTAACACTCACTAAGAACCAAGTTATGTTAAGCATTACTTACAAAACTTTATTGAGTTAAGCGTAATGCTAGTGAGTTATGCTAAACATCAGTGACATTCGGAAACTTTGCTTGCTTTGAAATGCTAATTATATTTTTGGGTTTGCCTTCATTAACCATGGTTACCGCCAATGAAACACATTGCGTCGCATCCAAAGGGTTTAACAGGCCAAGACATTACTGTTTGTAAGACAACTCCATAACCAACCATTTATTGAATCACCAAGAACTTAAAGGAGTCATTCATTTACGGTGAACTAGGCTTCAAGGCGTCCAAGAATGTTAAGCAAGCGTCAGGAGCATCTCCTAAAGAGAATGCAGCTACCAGATGGGGTCACCACCAGCGTAGAGCTTTCTAAGTAGGTGTGAGTGCATCTGAACGCACAGTAAGACCAAGGCTTTTAGAGGATGGCTTGGTGTCAAGAAAAGCAGCAAAGAAGCTTCTTCTCTTCAAGGAAAAAAAATAAACGGAACATGTCTGGATCGTATACGAGGGCTCGTCCACATTAGGTCAGACTGCTAGACTGTGCTCTTTTCCCCGTGTGTAAGCCAAAATGGTACATGGCTTTAATGATTAAAGACACTGCAGACAGTTTGAAATGCTTTTATGAAACACATCTATGGCCACAAAGCTTTTAATTCAACCTGGTATCGATCCAGGGCATGGCTTGAGTATTGTTTAAGAACTGGCGCATGCTTTTGTTTTTTGTGTCATATATTGAAGGGTACAAATGATCAAGATTTAGCATTCACAAAGCATTAAAGTTAAAGAGTTTTATTGCCATTTGCACAATGAGGAAACAGTTTTTATTGTACAATAAAATTCTTATTGTGCTACTTGCCAAGAATGAATAATAGAAGATTAAAAAGATTAATATTCTAGATAAAATGAGGTATCGTTCTATCTGCTATTAAATGTATTATAATACAGCAGTTGCTACATTAGTAAACTGTACAGTGCATGGTTATTTTTTTAGGTAGATTCAGTCCGTTGGCAGTGAAAGGAAGAAAAAAGTTTTATAACCTGGCGTGTTGCATTTCACACTCTTGTAACTCTGGAGGCTAGAAGTGTGCACAATCAGAAGTGTGAACAGTTGTGTGAACAGTTATTTCTGAGGTAGGTTCAAGCGTCTGATTGGATTTACATGGATTTACAACCTGGAAAGTGACACTTGACATTGATAAAAGCTGTCAGACGCTTGCATCCAGTCTAGAGTCACGTACAAGCTACCGCTATGTGGGCAAGTGGTGACTTTATTACGTCTGTTAGGTCCAACACAGAAGATGTGGGACCTTTTATTCTGGTTGGAAATGAACTGCTTTTTTGTGGTACTCTCAAAATGCATGTATACACCGTATTGGTCCGAGTATAAGCCGCACCCGAATCTAAGCCGCACCCTTACTTTAAGAGGGATTCAGAAAAATATATAAAAATTGAGAGAATAAAACTTGATCTAGTATTTATTCTCTTTGGACTGGTGTGGTGGATACTGGGCTCAAAGCTCACGGCAATTGTCGCTAGATGGCGCAAGGCGTC
>JAOUQU010184631.1:0-14416 GCA_028566735.1 Ammoglanis amapaensis | reverse complement strand
ATTATGATGCTACTGGGACCTCAATTTCCCTGAGGGAACCACCCAAAGGGATCAATAAAGTTCTATCTATCTATCTAATACAATTATTAAGATTAATTTAATTCTCCAAGGGAATCAATAAGTCACTATCACATTATGTTGTTATTAATCCTTTGGTGTACCCCACGAGTCAAAATAACCTGGGACAATTTGGTGTTTTACAAACAATTTTCTTTTTCTATTAGGATGTGGAATGTTTTGCTCTTGTGTGAAACTTGGAATTTGTTCCAACATATAAGTAAAAAAAAGTTTTTACCCAAAACATTGAGTAAACCGTAAGTAATTCAAAGGTCTACTTCAAGACTGAGGAGCATTTTATAAATAATGATGCAGACTACAATTAGGCAACATGTGTAGTGTTCTTTTTTTTTTCTCCAGACTGTCTGTGGCCGTCCGGTCCTAGAGAAAGTCTTATATATAATTGGTCCAATTACATGTCAGTTTGCTGGTAATGTTACATTACAAAAACGTTTAGAATCTTCTCTGAAGGGATACATATGCTCATAAAATAGAGTGAGTCTGATTCATTCCAATCAACAGTTCTTGTTGGTTAGTCTTGCTCTTAGACAAATAAATGAACGAAGGAAATGAAAAGCACTTTGAATAGGAAAATATTTATGATTTATAATCTATTACACATAAATGTACATAAATTTTCAATTCATGATTTAGTTTCCCCTTCTCTGAAGGTTTAGAAGGTCCTGAGTGCACACCTCTTAAATATCTTATGCTTGTATAACCAGTGCAGTCAAACGTCAAACATCTTCGACAGGGAAAAACGTTCAACTTTTCTGGAAATAATATATTAGTGGCAGAAACCATGAACCATGCTCACTTTATAAACTCACAGAATAAAGCTTTAGCTGGGACCTGGTCTACTGCTTAAGCTCCTCTCCTCTAACAGTGTGGTTTAAATGTTTAAATGTGTTTACACATGTTTTAAGAGACAAAGATGTGTTTTTCTCTTGTATCTTCATTATGGATGGATGGATGAAAAAAATCATCAATTTTTTTTTTGTCTGAAACAAATTAACTGTGTTGGTCTCCTAATTCAGACCAGTAATGTTCATACATATGACTGAACTCCTGATGGATGTTGGTATGATGGATGATTTTGCAAAATTGTTGTTGAGATTTAAAGTGGACCGTCTGCGTGTCAGTCACAGACTCTGGGTTTATGCTAGGGAGAATAATGGATTCATCTCGCTGCGGTCAGTGTGTGGTCCGGGCAGCGTTCATCACCCGGACACCTTTACAGCCGATTCGCATGAGAGATCTGCTGCGAGTCTTCATTTAAAGGCTGAGAGCATTTCATTAGCTTTAGTCTTCTCTCATTATTTCCCATGCCCACACTCACGGTAAATCAGTGATCCTGCTCCGTCAATGGTGCCCGACGCTATAGAGACGCTTATGGGAAGGTTTCAATTAAAGTGACATCTTATCAATGCCATTATCGCCAGTCAATGCAAGCAGTACATTTTCAAACAACACAGTAAAGGTTTTTCCAATGCTACATTACAGATCATTTAACGTGTGTGTGTGTCTGTGTGTGAGAGAGAGAGTTTTGGTGATTGAGCAGGTCGATTTTCTTTTTTGCAATAGATTTTCTCATCGCTTTAGTTAAGGTGACCTGCTCTATTGAGTCCCCTAGTAATTACTAGCAATTACTCACTGCCTGAATCAACAGGAGAGCTAAGCTAAAGAACACATCTCCATGGGAACTAAAAGCCATCACTCAGTCTTTACTGTGGAAAAGTTCTGAAATAAGTTTGTTTAATCAGATTGCTCATTCTAAAACGATCCCAAACTTTTAGCATAGGAACTTCGTCAGGGTTTTTTACAGACACAAATTTTATAGTGAATAATTATAATAATACAATGGCTCCATAGAAAAATATATAACAACCTACACAAAAAAGGTTTTGTCAAAAAATAAACTGTGTGAAAACACACCTGAACCAGTGTGTAGTCTGGATTTAAAGTGGCAAACCTTTGTCTTGAAGTATATTCCAATGAACCAAAATTGTTACACATCTACCAAAATTTGAATTGAATTATTTTTTTTAAGATGAATCATTGAATGTATGAATTACTCAATTATTATTTCCTCTTTGAGTAGTGTGGTTAAGCAGGAGAGGTGAACAGAGTTGACAGGCACGGTATTTAACAGCTACATTTCTAAAGATAAAGAATATATTGTATTTGTATTATTCCTATTTATATTACATGGGATTTGTTTTAAAATTCTATTTATTTATTTTTATTATTATTATTTTATTTTTTTACAAAGTATCCAGCTGTGTTTTGCATTGTTTGCACCAACCTCAGGAATAAAAGCGCATTCATGATTTAAATGAATATTAGATGAGCACAAATGCAGCATTTTATTGATTTTTTTGTTTGTTTAAATAAAAAAATGGCCAAACGAATTTTGCCATAAAAATCATATCAGTTCAATTATTGTGAACGTTGATGACATATTAGCGCTACGCTCAAGCCAGTTGCTGAACAGAACAGCTGTTTGCAGAGGCTTGCTCATGTGAATGTGCTGTTAAATAAATTGTGTGTCATTGGGGTGCTATAAACATCAGATAAAATGTGGGACACTTTGAAAATAAAGTTTAGACTATTTTTTTTTCCTGTTAGTCTAAACTCATTGTAACCTGGTGTTGTGAATGGCTCACTCAGTGAAATCTTGCTCACCCAGTTTGCAATCATCATTAATGTGCCATACCTATATTGGGTGGTTTGTCACGTTTGCAGTTTTCCAACCAAAAATCCTGCTTGTTTGTGAATTCTGACACAGTGGAAAATTCAGATCTCATTCAGTAATTTAGTAAAGTTTGTGTGGTGAGAGTTTTTGAGCTACATTTTACTGTCAAAAAGCTTTCATCATAAACAGTATAAAATGAAAATGTATTTCCACTTAACTAAGCAACAAGTAACTTGAGGGAGAGGGCACAAATTCCAAATAATAAACATTAAAGACCATTGTAAATGGTTCCTTTTAAATAGATAGACGAAGAGATTCATGGGTGTATATTGGGGTGGATGATTAAATGAATTGGTGGATTGAATGAATGGGTGGATGGCAGAAAGGAATAATGGATGGATGGTTGAATGTAACAAAGTATAATTGGTTGGTTGTTTGGATAAATAAAACAATTGATGGATGGTCAGTTGGTTGGTTGGATAGGTGGGTGGGTGGGAGAAAGGAATAATGAAAAGATGATTGGAGGAATGTAACAATGGACGGTTGGTTGGTGGTTTGAATGAATGGAGTGATTGCTGGTTGGACAGAAAGACAGACACCACCTACAAAGAGGGGAGGTTGGTAGTGTTTGAACAGAAAGATAAACAGTCACAGACTGACAGAATGCTTAGTGAAATATGCAGATGCAGAAATGATGATCTAGGTTGGGAAATAGAAACACAAACATGAGCAGTCAAACATACAGACAGCACAGAACCCATTGCTTAGTGAAGTGTACAGATTTGATAAGATCAGGGTCATTATGCTCCATCATAGCCGAATAATTAAACATTATCACTGAGATGTTTTTATGTAATTCAAACGTGTAAATGTAGAGGCCACGTCTTACACACTGTGCAAGGTGAGTCGTGATGCTCATTGCTGTTACATCTTACCAATAGTCTATTTTCATGTCTTTCACCTGCAATATTTTAATAGCAACAGTGCTTGTGGATATTTATCTTCACCATGGGCATGGTGGATTTGAAATGAGGTGTGTTCATGTACATTTCTCCCGAAGGTGCGCCACTGACTAAAAACCTAGCTAGATGTACACGCTCGGACTACCTTGGCAGAGCGATTTCAATACAGGAATGCGCCCAATGTTGGTACACCCTAATTTGTTACACACACATGGACACCCAGGACTGCACGAACTCATAGTGCAAGCCGGTTGGCAGCTCTGCAAATGAACAATAAACAGAACACAAAATAAAATGCCATTAGTCTACATCAACACAAAATATAGCTCATTGTCATTAGTATTTTTGTTAGTATTTGTGTAAATGACCTTCTCGCACACTTTAATAGCCTAAATTAGTCAGTTTGTTTTGCTGAGAAGAGTTGTGCACGTCCAGGAAGTGTGACCCAGATTAACCACAGAGTAGCATAACTTGAGCTTTTCTTCTTCAGCTTGAGACCAAGTCCTTATCCATGTAGTGAGGAATTTAATCCTTCCATTTTTTGTACAATTCCAAAATAAATTAGTTTCCAACTTTTTGTTTTCCTTATTTCTAAAAAAAAATCTTAGCTAGACCATTGAAACAACAACCCACAAAAGTCAGACTGCACATGACATAGACTAGCAAATGTCATTCTGATTTGTTTATTGCACATTACACCCAAAGTACAATACCTTTACAATACCAGTCAAAGATTTGGACACAATTCTTCATTGGAGGTACCCACCTCCAGGCTATATAAGGGCTGTATGACCTAGAAAGAGAGTGATTGAGTGCTATGTCAGGTGACCTGGTCTCTGTAATCACCTGACCTAAACCCAGTTGAAAGAGTTTGGGATGAGTTAGAGTGATAACATGAGTGAAGATAAATAGTACTCAGCACCTTTGGGATGTCCTTCAAGATTGTTGGAAAACCATTTCAGGTGGATTGAGCATATGCCAATGACCAAGCCAAGTGCAATGTGCAAAGACTTCTCTGTCACAAATAATAAAGATGCAATGCGGGTGAAAAACCTTCTAGCTTTCTGAAGTTAATAACAATAACAGCTGGTTGGATCTGTAATGCCTCAGAAACATAGTGCTGAGAAGCTATTATTACAGGTCATATCTGGAATTATTTGTAGCTGTAATATAATCCAAAAGTAGTAGAAAAGCTTTACGATGTGTTACAAATCAGAACCATTGATATTATCTTTGTAGTTTATCCTTCAGCTCTTCATTGTTTAGAAAGTGTCGTTCAGGGACAGTAGGCTCCGGTGTCACTTTTTTATAATGCTGCTGCAGTGATACATCCGTTACACATCCACCCAAACAGTAGAAAGGAATTTATTTGTTTCACTTTTTCCAGACCGGTCTTCTCTTTTTTGAGATCTTCAGTTGGTCACGATGTTTTACAATCTTATTTTCTTTGCGACTATATTGCATAATTCCAGAATAAATCAATCCGTTGTAAACTTTATTTTCCTTACTACTAAAAACAATAATCTATTCTCTTGGCTTTTTGGATGAGAAGCTGAAACTGGTCATTTGTTCACCACAGTTTCAGCCAGTAAAGATACAGCTTGAACCTCCCAAAATGCTCAAAAGTTATAGAAGGCAGTGTTGTGAAAAGTTCACGTTCATTCGAGAAATGAATCTCTTTAGCGTTCACATCTTTGAAATGATAAATGGTGATTTAATTCAATGGTGGCATCATCAAATAATGCTTTCCTGCCCCTTGTAAGTCCTTTGAAGAATAAAATGATGTCCCTAAATGTCCCTGACAACCTTAAATCACACGTAGCTGTGTAAGTGCACTGTTTTGTAAATGTAATAAGATTTTTGATGCGTTCAACAAAGACTCTGCCATAGGTGAAATTAAACGTGTTCCCTGAATTAGTTGAATAAACAGTTAAACATATCCCCATGAAAAAAACAATGTAAATTTGGAAAAAAACAAGGGTTGTTTTTGGAAATTATCCAGATTTTTCATGTTGGAGTGATCACAAGCATGATCAAATACTTTTTATTAGGTAATTTTTTAAATTTCATTTTAATAGTCTGGTAATAATGCAATATATTAATACTGATTATGCAAAATAATATAAACCATTTCAAAAACTATAATTCTGAAGCGTACCTTATTTCTATGCAATGAATACTGATGTCACTTTTTACAGATACAACACAAATCTTTATCCCTAAAAATGAGTTCTGAATTTACCATGTGGTGTTTAAGTATTAAATCTCAACATTGGCATAACCATTAATCAGTGTGGTGCATGAGCTATAATGGTGTATTTATTTTGAAAGTAGCAATGATTCTGGGCTGGTGGTGGCTCAACGTGAACTAGTTCATTTTTTGTAGCTGTAAGCTACATGAACTAGTTCAAATTTCAAGATTCAAGCTGAACGTGAACTAGTTCAAATTTTAGATCATACTAAATAAATGAACTTGTTTATTGAATGGTAATTAACTATGTAGATCAGATATTTCGCAGGACCTGAATCTGTTTAACAAAGGATCAGGAGTTTATAATTAACAGATAAGATAACTGCTCTCTGATTGGAGTAATTTCTGATTCATTGACTCTGTGAATCAGTTTGGGCATAAACTTACCCACTTTAAACTAAAGAAAGCATTATGTATGTATGCATTATAATAATTTGTATATCCTAGGCACATGAGATCTAGTCAACAAGGCTGCCAACATGTCATATGTTGATATTGTCTGAATTTTTCTCCCAGCCCATGTTATATATTTAAGGTTAGTTTACTGAACTAGTAATCAAAACCCTTGACTGCCAGTTTGTCACGGTTTGTCATTTACTTAAATCAAGTGCTTTACCTTTATTTGCTTAGATTTTATTTTATTTTTCACAACTGTCACAAGCTGCAACGTATATTACATATACATCTAAAATATTCATTTCCCATGATAAGTAATCAATACAAAGTTGTTTGGTTGATTTATGTTTTTGCAATAAATCTTGTTGTGCATCATGGTTTTGGTTTATTTTAACTTTACACAGCAATCACAGAGTTCAATATATTTTTAAACCTTGTTGTGTTGGTGCTTCAAATAAACCAGCAGAAAGTGCCATCGCAGTTCCAATAAGGGGAATCCCAACCTAATCCCAGGCCAATTTTGGCTGAGATTTGACAGCTTGACCTGTTCACAGTGGTGAACTAGAGTATTAGTCTTCTGTGCAAGCTGTGTTTTGTATCTGCCAACCTTCACCCACTGAATCCGCACTTGCCCTGTAATTCTGAATATCTGTATAGGAACTGAAATACAATGCATTGTAATTATCTGTTAAATATAAATACGGTATCTCAAGCCAAGAAAGTATGTGCACCCCTTTTATAATACCATAAGTCATAGTATGCTTTCCCGACATTAAACAATGTTCGTTCTGCGAACTCGCTTTTAACGTTTCCGAATAAACTGTTCTTGTCCTTGTAGGAGCTTTGAAAAGTTCAGCAGCGAACTGGTCAAGTGAATTGTTGGACTCCAGCAGCTCAGCGGTGCCTCCACATTTTACAAGAAATAGTGGAACCCATGTCGCTTCTTGTGTGATTCAGCACTTAAGATTATAATTTCATAGGCTATCATCACCGCTGAATTAAAAGTTAAAAGCTGTATAAATGTTATATTCAATAATGTTATGGTTTGTTTAATGGAAAACAATCAGTACTGACTTAGAGAAAAAGCTCTTAGCTTTTGAATAAAGACCAAATGAATGAAATGACGACAAGATTCACAACAGATATCTGCTGTGAATTGGCTGTAAAGGTGATGAATGCTGTCGAACCACACACTGACCACGGTGAGATGAATCCATTATTCTCCCTACATAAAATCAGAGTCTGTGACTGACACGCAGACGGTCCAGTTTAAATCTTAACAATAAAACAGTATTCTGAAACCACACATCTTACAAAGCCAATAGATAAAAAAAAAGATTTTTGTATTTACCATTGTGCTTGTCTTTGTCATTGCCATTTTCTCATTAAGCATCAAAGGCCTTTTTGAATGGTCTTGAAGTTTCCTAAAGCTCTGCAATCCAATTCTTCTTAAAAAATCTCCATTGGGTTTAGGTTAGGCGGCCAGGTCACATGACACATTACTCAATCATTGTCTTTCTTGCTCAAAAAACACTTCCATAGCCTGAAAGTGTGTATATTAATATACTAGCTTTTTGGCCCGGCATTGCTCGGACATGTGGTGATGTTTCTGGTAAGCCTTACAGGGACTTCGCTTTAAGCCAGAAAGTTTTAAACATGGCAACTTAATTGGGCTTATTTAAGCTTTTGTGTGGAGGTGTGAGACTAACACGGTCAAGTGTAATAGAGAAAATCCTGTCACTTTTTCCCAAATGATGCTCCTCGCTTTTCACATGTTTCATTCACATCTCCTGATAATATAGTAATTAAATATTTATAGTTTTTTTATAGAAACATAGATGGATGAATGGACAAATGACAGACAGACAAATATTGATGTTTGATGGATTTTACATTGATGGTCATTTCTATAACAGCATTTGCAATCAAATGGAACATTGGAAAAATAATAACATTGTCATCTTATTTATGCATTGAATCATGCAGAAAAACATCCCCAACACAACTTATTGAATTTATTTACTTCTATTCTCAAATAAAAATATTATTATTTTTGTATATAATTTTTATTATTATTATATTTCCCTATATGTACAAACCAATATCCGGGAAATCCATACTCTATCTCTGCTGCAAACTTAACAGAAGCAGTCTGTCGTAAATTAGTGAATACTGACATTAGGTTATTCATGACTCAGTGTGAAATTATTAGTAAAAGAAATGATTAGTATGTTGTTTGACATGTGGCGGTGCCCCCGGTTGGGAGCAACTGCTCTAATCAAATCACTTCTGGTGAAATGAGGTTTGTGTTTGTTTACATTTCTAGTCAGGTGATAAGATTCCTCTCATGATCCAACTTCCATGAGCATCCAACATCCATGAGCCCTTACAGTACACAGTTTTTCATTTTAAAAGAAAAGAAACCGCTGTTATGAAAGAAACTCTGTGGTGTGGTGTTTGCTTTCAGGCTGGTTGAATGTTTGGGAGAAACTGCTGATCTAGTGTTTTAATGCCAGTATTCCAGAGGCAAAGGTTAGCCAGAATAATGGAGCGCAAAAAAAAAAAAAAACACACACACAATCCACCGAACAGCTGTTCAGAAAGCAGCAGAGCCTGGTTTATGAAAGAGGTCAGGAAAGTTTGAGCTGTCAGTAAAACTGTGCTAACTCAAACACTCATTACAACCACCGGTGAGCGGAGGAGGATTTCAAAACTCACAACATGTCGAACCTCGATGCAGAAATGCTCCAATGAAGATCTCAGATAAGAAAGCCGCTGCAGTTTGCAGATGGTCAGGTCAGAAGGCAGATTGAATTTAACATAGCTTCATTTGATTGGATACAAAAAACTTAATTATTAGTGTAACTGAGATTAGGTGCGTGACAAAGTATACAAACAAAGATTTTGGATCTTGATGTGGAAACAAATGGATCATGGTAACTATAATACAGAATTGGAGGAAGTTGATCATTAGAAATAGAATAAAACCTTTCATGAGTGCCACTGGCAAATTAGAAGGAATCGTGGCCTGTATGAAGATAATAATGAACTCTGATTGTAGTAGAACATTATTTTAGACACATCATATAAATCTTTAATTGGATGGTCTGTTTCATATGATTATGTATGATTACCAACGAACAGCATTTACCAAGATTAACTGTACATGAACCAAGTATGAAAGGAAATTAGTCGTAATGTTCTTATCTCATTTTTTACATCAAAACATGTGTCTTAACTATCTGCATTTTATACTTTATTTGTTAATGTTTTAACCTTTATGTTTATAATGTTTATTTGCTTATTCAATTCACCTCACTTGCACGTTCTTGGACTGTGGGAGGAAAACAGAGCACCTAGGGCAAACCCATGCAAACACAAGAACAACATGCAACATCCACACAGAAAGGACACTGATTGTGTACCTAGGGATCAAACCCAGCACCTTCTTTTTGTGAAGCATCAGTGATGCCCACTTAGCCATCGCTGCCCACTAAATGGCAATAACAACAAAATCAACAACAAACCCAAAGAGCAAATTGTTTACATTTGTTTATCTATTTTCATTAAGCTTGTTAAATTGTAACTAATTTCTATTGTCGTGACTTAGTAGTTAAAAGGCATTTCGCTGCCGGGTGTACTGTGTATAACAATGTATGTGACGAATACACTTTAATTTGAAACCCAAGTTCATTTCAAACTCTGCTTCATACATAGTTTGTTAAATATAAAGCAGTTATAGAATATGGAGCAGAGATAAAATGCTGTCCTTGATATTCCTGGAAGCCTGAGTGCAGTTGTCCAATATGTCAACATCCAGCTGTGTTTTCCACAGTGGTTGCTTTGATGCGTAAATGTGTCTGAATTTGTATTGGTTAAAAAAAGCATATATTTCTTTAAACTAATTCTAACTAATTATTTAAAAACTGTATTCACATTCCCTGAGCTAAACTTTATATTTAATCATAATCGACATCTACACATATACATCAAGCTTTAAAGCAAACAGTTCAATGGGAACCCACTTATTCCAGCAGATCCTTTTTTTGTATCCAAATCGAAACAAAAAGAACCTGCACAGTAATGAATGTAAACTCTGACACTTCCAAGCTAAAAATACCTGTGTGAAGGTGTCTGTTCTGATAAACCTATGCAGTCACATGACTCTTTGTTAACAGATTTTTTTTGTTTCTAATTTCAGCGTTCACATACCCCGACACATTTTAATGTGATGAAGACGTGCAACAGATTTGTTGTGAAATTATGTTGTGTAAATGTAACAACATTCATATTCACTTCATTGTCAATCATTTATTAGCTACACCTAGCTAATCTGGTAATTTGCAATTTATTTGTATTTGTATTTAATTCTAAATGTACCTGTAAACATATTGCTAGTGGGTGTGAACAATATTTTCAGAGAGCCGATCTCAATCCTGTTAAACTTGGGGTGAATCAAATCGTTCAAGTCATGTTTAAAACCCTCAATGATGTTTAAATGTTAAGTGTGCTTGTTTCAATTAGTTATTACTTATATCATTTATAATTACATCTGGTGACTTTTGTGTTTCTATCTAACCAAGGCTGGTTTGACTGCTTCCATTAGATGCCACACCAAAGTTAATATTAGTTAGTGTGTGGTTGGGTTTAAATGTTTTCTCCCCTAAATATGAGCTTTAAATAATAGTCTTATTCCACAACCCAGGTCTTCATCATAAGACCACCTCTGTCATCGAACTCCAAACATTATTAAACGTATTAAAGCTTGTGGTTAACAGGTACAAACAAGCTATTATCTAGATACTATACTAGATACTCACTAACTATTTTCAGTCTTAATCAATCCATGGAATTCGAATAGTCTGCCACAAATCTTAGACAAAGCTAGATTATATTATGTCTGACTATCCAGAAGTGTTCAGGTCATAATGTGTCTGGTTGGTGTATGTACACAAATAATCTGATGTGATTTTTATTTTTTTCATGCTACGGCATTTTATCTTTAAAGTTGATTTTACAAGCAGTATTTTTAATGCTTTAGGTTGGGCATTGGTTTATTTGCTTAGTACCTAATGTACCAAGTCATAATCACTGTACAAGTAGGTCCTTTTAAATAATTCTTTAAAAAATGTATATAATGCCTTAATAACAACTTCTTTGGTAGGCAGCTCACTAGGTTTTCAGACAGAGGCAGTTTATTCTGCTGATGTTCATGACCTTGATGTACTTTTACTTTCCGCAATGCTGATCATCTGAGCCATCACACTATTATCTGTGTATTCCTTTAGGCTATTACAACACATCTGTGACTCGTACCCTCTCTCTCTCACACACACATACACTTGCCCTGGGCCATTTCCCAATTCCAAACATTTCACTCATCTGCCTTCATGACATGAATGCTCGTTCCACATTAAAGCAATTATAAAAGCCAAAGTTCCTCAAAGGTCAATGTCATCAGTTTGCACTGCCAAAAAAAACGCCTGTCTGGCCTAAGCCAAGTGCAATTTCTTTTCATGATATTTGTCCTTCAGTATCCACTTCCCAAAGGCCACATGGAGGTTGTAATAATAACGATGTTAGTGATACATTCCCAGATACCTTGTTCTGGTCAGAAATGAATCGCGTCAGTCATGCCCCAAAAAAAAAGTTCCTTATTTTTTAATAGTTGATCCTGGATTTGAATGCCAGGTTGGGTAAAACATGCAACCAGGTTATTTGGATAATCTGAATTGGGCTGTGTAAGTACCTGGATTTTAATCCTCAATCTCTGCCTACTAGTCTACCACTGTCGCTGTGAAAATTGTGTAATGAAATCTATGATGGGAGCAGCAGTGGTTACATATTTACTAACAAACACAAGCTTGTAAATATAATTAAGTTCTCACTGGTGTTTTAATGTGCTACTTTTTTCCCCATTCGTTTCTGGAGCACACCCAATACCAATACTTGTTTTGTTTATAATTTCTGTGCACTGTTAATTATTTCAGCATTCATTTAGTCCAACTTAATTCTGTAAAAGGTGCTATGCCAGTGCCTAAGAATTTGCTATGGCATTTTAGATACTGGCTGTGTTTGAGGCTACTGGTGTTTAAGCTACTGCTATGGTATCCCAACAAATTGCTTGATTTTTTTTTTTTGCTAGTTTTTCTAGAGTATAAGCAATGTGCTGCTAAAAGACTAATCAGTTGATTGTAGAATCTCCAAGAATTTTAATCATCCTTTCATGTTGTTCTTATATAATGGATGTATTGGGCAGGGGTCACTAACGTACATCAGGATAATGTTGTTGTTGTTGTCGTTTATTGTCATTGTATTGTGAAAATTCAATTGTCTGATCTGCTTTCTGGCTATCTTAAGTTAAATGTCCTTATACATTCCTGGGCTGTACTAGCTTCCCAGTTAAAGAATTAGTAATCAAAGTGCTGCTGGTTTTAATCCCACATTGCTAGGGTTGCCCTTGAGCAAGACTTTTAAATTTGAGCTTAATCTACTGTCTACTTAATCTACTGCTTGAGCAATCTACTGTCACAGTACTTTAAGCAACTTTGAATAAATTGATTAAATGAAGAGAATGTAACAACTAAATTATACATCATTTATAAACTACAACAAGCGGAAAATATTTTCTGGTAAGGTAGTTTAATTGTTGGCAGTGTCATCTCGTAGCAAGAAGTCCCAGTTTCGATTCCCGGGACAATCCGGAAATTTCTGTGTGCAGGTTGATTAGAGATACTGAAATTAGCATTTGTTGTCAATGCCTTATTGTCATTGCTTCAGTAAACCGTCTAGATTTCCTTTTTTATCATTATTCTGGAAGAAAAAGACCAAGAAAGCTCATTCATCTGACTACAATACACATATTTGCTGTATGATGGTCCATCTTAGATGCATTAGAGCCAAGATAAGTCGACAACATTTTTGTACGTGGTGTGGCATTCTGGCATTGTAATTGTTGTTTAATTAATGTTTGTTTAAGTTAATATAAGATATATTTATAATTTATAATACATATAAGATATATTTATCTCATGTTTGTGTGATTTTATCAGTTATGGCTCTTGTGGTTCACGGCTCATCTGAGAGATCAAAGATAATCATTCAGCTTAAGCTCGAATTGTTTGTTTTAAATTCTTTAATGATATTATGTGCTATAAAGGGGGAATATAGCAATCACTTCCCATCTTGCTTTGAGCTTCTTTTTTTTTTTTAGTTTAATCATTTTCTCATGGAAATAAAGATCACATTTGCTGATCAAATTATCTGCTTTTCCTAGATGCTGCTTTTGTACTAAATTGTTACAATCTGTTTAAAATCTCATCATTACCTTTAATTTTGTTATGTTTTGGAATGTACTGCAGGCCTGAAATTAATGTACTGTATATTAATATGAAATTAAATATTTTGGGTTCATAACGTCCATGATTAACTGAATATAAAGACCATGTAAGAAGCTCTGCAGTATTTTGGAACTTTTTCTGACTTTGGGTTAGACATAATATCCTCAAAGTCATATGATGGTGCACACAACTTGTGTAAGAAATAATTCTTTTCAGTTGTTTTGTTTTATTAACTTTTCTGATGCTACAAAGTTACTTAGTTTTTCAAGGTTGCATGTGGACATCAAGCTAAAAAGTAATGTGTCCAGGCACACAATGGCATCACCCTTGTCTGATCATTTATAAATTAGAGATATTCTGAGACTACAGTGTCAGGTATGGAGATGTCCCTGGAGAAGGCATTACAACCCTATAAATCCCTGCATATGAAAACCGTAAATATTTCAGCAACAACAAACCCGTCTGTCCTTTACCTCTGCAGGTCATGACTAAGGAATATGTTACTGAATACTCTAGAGTTTTTCTAAATACCAACTGTGTTGTATGTAAAGATGCTTTTCAATAAGCTCAATCCACATAAAGCTGCAGGCCCTGACCGTGTGTCTCCCTCCACCCTGAAACATTGTGCTGACGAGCTGGCCCCGGTTTTTACAGAAATATTCAACTCGTCCCTGGAGTCATGTCATGTCCCAGCCTGTTTCAAGTCCTCCATCAT
>JAOUQU010184525.1:0-14418 GCA_028566735.1 Ammoglanis amapaensis | reverse complement strand
GTGATGTGGGAGTATTTAGGTGATGGTGGGGTAACAGAGAAGTGATGTGGGAGTATTTAGGTGATGGTGGGGTAACAGAGAAGTGATGTGGGAGTATTTAGGTGATGGTGGGGTAACACAGGGGTGATGTGGGTGTATTTAGGTGATGGTGGGGTAACAGAGAAGTGATGTGGGAGTATTTAGGTGATGGTGGGGTAACAGAGAGGTGATGTGAGAGTATATATATATACACACACACAAACACACACACACATATATATATATATACTTTTGTGGCGCCAGATCTTTCGTTCTGGAGATCATTTTATGATGATAGACGTCGTCTTGGTGATAGTTCTGATCTGGCTAATAAGAAATGAAATTCGACTCTATTATGAGTGTCTCAATGAAGCATCGTGAAGCATCATGACGCCTCCTAAAGATTATTTTTTTCTAAGACGAAAAACAGATTTTTCCTTCGAACGTCGCATCTTTTCCAAAGCAAAAAGCAAAACAAAAACCTTCATTTATGACGAGTTTTACAGCCGCGTTGCTCTAATCAGAGTCTCACTGAGCAGGAAACAACACAGACTCCAGTTAAACAGTTCAGAAGTTCCCACATGACGAGTTTAACAAGCGTTCAGACCCAAAATCCACTTCAGTGCTGTGATTATGATCCATAGACATACAATACAGACATGTGGAGAACATGCCAACTCCACACAGTGCTAACCACTTAGCCACTGATCATCTTAACTATATTATTATTATTATAAGATCTTATCTTTTGGGGTGTCACGGTGGCCTCTGGGAGTGTCTGATTCATGTACATTATATTATATCTGTGATACATTTGGCACTTGCTTCTTGTTTCGGCGTTTCGTCGCCCTGCACATGTGCAACAATAACAATAACAATAATAATAGATCAGATTAATAATCTAATCTAAACGTAGCGACGCGGTCCTCGCTCGATGTGTCCTCTTGCACAGCAAACCTATTCTCGGTATCATCGGCGTTGTCTAGTGAAACTCTGGGTCGTGTAGGATGGTGTAAGGATTTGTGATGTCATCAGATTATCAGGTTTCTATTGATACAGGAAGTCGAGGTTTTACTCAGGATGTGCCGTCAAAGGAATTTTGGTTGCACATGAAGTGCAGTTAGTCACGTCAGTCACAGTGAAGCAATGGTGTCATGTGTGGAGTCCTGACCCAGACCACGATGATGACGACGTGTGTGTGTGTGTGTGTGTGTGTGTGAGGGTGTCTGAATTAAACATACATGGTCATGTCAGACGTATCAAATGCGAATTTCCTACTCCATCACACGGAACGAAGTCATACAACGTACCACAACTATTACCAAACATGGCAGTGATTGTAGGTGACACACGTGCATCAGATTTATTGTAAACACAAACTGGACCGGTCAAAACATTTGGACACACGTCCTTATTCAATAGTATTCTAGATTTCTTTCTTTCATTATTTTTACTTATATTAATCTTTACATTGTGCAGCTACACAACGTAGTTAAAGTTAACAACAAAAAGATTACATTTTAGATGACGGCTTTGCTTCACGTGGAAGCACCTACGATAGTCTCAGAGACGTTTTCAGACGTTCTGAGCACTTGTTGACTGCTTTGCCTTCGTGACGCGATCCGATCCGTCGATCGGGTGATCGTAGAAGTCGTACTATTATATAGTATATAATAAATTATATACATATTAAAGTAGATTTTTCTAAACGACGGTGGTTGTTGCAGATTTGAGCTGATCGCGAAGCGTGCACAGTCCATCGTTTGGATGGCTATAGTGCTCCCCCTTGTGGCCTGCGTCACTACTCTTTGCAGTCTGCATGTCTTCCACGTGTAGTTAGAATGTTTTGAAGGTGAACGATTCGATACAGGAGCATAAAATCAGAGCTTTCATGGTCGTCTTTCCATTCACCAGTTCTTCATACCCACGTTGACCAGGATAATGTGATTGTAAGATAAACAGATAAAAAAAGTTTCAATATAATATTGTTTTAATATAATAACGTCTTTAAAAATAATATTCCTGCTCGTAGTGGCGAGAACCCAGATGGAAACCTTGCGCAGACTTGAGAAGAACATGCGAGCGCTAACAGTGCTAACCGCTATCTGCCGCGCCACCAGAGCTTTTGTGTTTAAATTTACACCCGTGTTTTGGCCAAATTATGAATGGGTTAGAAACATGTTCGACGGTCCCTGGACGTCTACGGAAACGTTGGCGTCGTGAAGGCAGAAAATGTGGAAAACACTTTACGATTCGGCCAGGTCAGTCCGGCGGGAGGGGGGCTTTCTGGGCAGAATTTGTCAACGTGGGTTTCCTCCGGTTTCCTCCAACAGTCTAAAAACATGTACTAGGTTGATCGGAGATGTGGAGATGTGATTGTTCTGTAGATTTACAAGATCTGGGGATCGGTAGTGGTGCACAGAGGGACCCAAGAGTCGGAAACAACTGGAAACGGGTCAAACACACACAATGAAGTGTTACTATGATAGTTAATCATTAATTACTCATTACTTCATTACATTTCTAAGTACACTAACAAGTAATGATTTAGTTCGTCTTCATCTACAGTAGTAACTACTTGTTTAATGGCTTCTTAACTAACTATTAAGTGTTTGGTTATTAACTATTATATATAAAGCAGTGTTAACATGTTGCACGAAATGTCGAAAATGTAGTTCGGCCTTTACCATGAAGCCACAAGCACCGCCGTGTGCTTAATCAGCACGTTTCAACGAGGACTTAATTAAGTCTGGGTTCTTTAATAACGGCGATGTCTGAGTTTCACATGCCAGGCTTCGCTCTCAATCATCGTGGAATGTGTCGTGCATGCCGATGGCGATTACGCTTCTGGTCACAGCCAGCGATAACCACAGCTCTGTAACAGACACGGTTCAGCGGGGTCTCGGCTGCCGTATCGTCGTTGTAACGCTAGTAGCAGCATATGGGGAATCGTTACGTGGTTTTCCTGAATCAACTTCCTGCTCGTGAGATTTCTTTCATGCTTGTGTTGTACTTGTTCAGTGTGAGAAAAGTCCAAGGGAAATATTTACGAGAGTTGAGTCTTATATGGCAATATTTATGTCTCTCCCTGCAGAGTAAATAATATGTTGTTTATAGATATTTATAGGTTCTAAAGAAGAGCGCGCGAATGACGGATCTTTATAGATATTTATTATATAGCCAGTAAATATCTGAGCGCATTTGTCAACACATACAGACAAAGAAACTGTTAGGAAGCAAAATAATTCGTTCTTAACCTCCTGAGAGCCAGACATTTCCCTGATGTGCGTTTTTTATTTCGTCGAGCTATTTGGGATTAGTCGGACCGAACCTGCTTCTCACTTTCCTACATTCGATGGTTTGTTCGGTACCGACATCGAACCCGACGCACCGCCAGGTTCATGTGGGGCATGATTAGCAACCGGTGATGCAAGATATATAATACATCGTTCGTTACATATATGGACATAAACTCCAACGCCCTTGCTCGTTCACTTAATACTAACTCTCTCATATATAAACTTAAGCTTGTGGTTAAACTACTGAGCTAGAGATCAGGAGGTCACCGGTTCATGTCCCACAACCATGTAATTGTAAGCCGTTTTGGATAAACGTATCCGCAGCGGCGACGCACAAGTGTAACGTTAGTAAATAAAGACATAAATATCTTAAATCATATTTGTGCATCACATCATGTTATCGAACATAACCAACATCTGTCCACAGGAAATGGAAACATCAAGCCAGGAGGTCTCGATGTTTGTGTTTATCCAGATGATGGAGATCAGAGGACATGTTGGTCTCCACAGCTATTATTACATAAAAGGAAAGAGAAAATAATCCTGCTAATCCTGTGTTCCACTCTTCAAAGATAGACAGACAGAGATAGACAAACAGACAGATAGTTAGGTAGATAGATAGATAGATAGATAGATAGAGAGACAGACAGATAAGAGCTTTATCATAGATATAATAGGATTTAAGAGAATATAATAAGAGATATCATAAATATAACTCCATTATTTTAATTTACATCTACATGCACAAACGCTTCGGACTTAAACCCATATTGTGATTACAATTGCTGTAGTTTCTAATAGAGGAACCCATCAGAACCCCATCAGAACCCGTCAGAATGAATGTTTTCCCACCCCGCTGACCCTCATACGGCCGTTTCCTGCAGACGTAGTTACACATCAGAAGAACTGCTCGACTCATTTATCCACAGATCATTACTGTGTCTAGTACGGACTTGTTATGATGTGGGTACCAAACAGGCAGCTGGAGAAAAAATTTGCGATTATAAAGAATGATGAGCGTAAAGTACAGACGAAAAATACAATAAACTCAACAACCTTCCACAAGTCTCAACTATACCTCTGTTTTAAACACGGGATTAAATTAATCTTACAAAAATTATAATAAAAAATGCATTATAATACAGATGATTTATGTTCGTGATTAAATTGATAATATATAATTGATAAATGGACGTACAGACAGGCAGATAGGAGACATAGATAGCTAGAGAGTTAGCTAGACAGATAGATAGACACATGAACAGACAGCAGACAGACAGATAGACAGACAGATGGATGGATGAACAAAAAGAAGACAGAGAGATAGACTGACGAATGGAAAGAAAAACAGATGGATACACAAACTGAGAAATCAATAGATTGACAAATAGATAGACAGACAGATATTAAAGAATAAATAAATAATAATAAGTATATATATATATATATATATTCATACATATACATGTCCTTATAAGGAAACGTTAGTGCCAACAAACAACTCGTTGCATTTCTACATGATAGACATCACAGGGACTTTTACAGGGTTGAATATTTCTAAGCAACATACCACAGGGCTGTAGGAGGGCATCTGCCTTCACTTAAAGAAAAACACAGACACACGGTAATTAAACCACGAGTTGTTTCATCGTAATCTCTTCCAGCAGCTTAAAAAAGAAGGACGAGGAAAAGAAAGGTGCTTGTTTATTAGAAACGAACCGTCTCTGAACAATAGTACTGATGCTACTGATGAGAGAAGAAGCAGAATTCATATTCACACACTTTATATATCCTGATGCACGAGTTGCCGTGTCTGTTTTATTGTGTGTATGCGGGTCTTAATTGTGTATTCTTTCCAGTAAAGTGTTTTTATTCACCCGCACGGTTGGTTAAAGCGTTTGCACTCGGGTTCTTTCCATTCCTGCGAGTTTATTAGCTGTAATAAACATATAGAAAGTCTCTTTAACCGTTTCATCGCCTCATTCCAAAACCACAGGCTGTTTATGAGGATACGACTCTTTATTTTCAGGCCGATGTTTTTCGGAATAGATGCCAACAGATGGGGGGTAAACAGAGCGTTTCCCGAGAGTTCCTGAGTCTTAAAGCTTCACTTCACTTTGGGGTGGATCCCAGAAGAGGGAAGGAAATGTACAAAGTAAACAAATGGCAATTATTCTGTCGTTTATTTGCTCAGAAACTGAGACAGATTTCTCTAAATAGTTTATTTACTTTGTCATAGTTGATCATTTTTGATCGATTCGGGTTTTTTACGATCGGTTTACTGTGATTACATCTCACATGCAATCAATCCATCACAGGAAATCAAAACACTTCTTCTAGCTGCTCCTGTTTTTTTAATTATTTGAATTTATTTTTAAAGGTTATAATTGTGCATCTGTTTGTCCTGCATCAAACCACTTTTTGGGGGGACTTTTATTGTTCATATTTTACTATATGTATGTATTTATTTACCCGTTTCAGTCGTATCCGACTCTCGGGTCCCTCTATGGGGCGCTACTGATCCCCAGAGTTCCTCAGCAATTATAGTTTTACGGAGTAGGTTGCCAGATCTTTCTCCAACCCCGTATCGCTACAGGGATCTTGTGAAACTACAGGACAATTTTACCCATTTCTGATCAACCTAGTGAATGTTTTTTGGATTGTGGGAGGAAACCGGAGTACCCGGAGGAAACCCACACTGACACAGGGAGAACGTACAAACTCCACACAGAAGACCCCCCTGGCCCGACCCGGGAATCGAACCCAAGACTTCTTGCTGTGAGGCGACAGTGCTGAAACCACTCAGCCACTGTGCCGTCCTCATATTTTACTAGTTGGTGTTTATATATTTTGTATTTCAGAGTCCAACTACATCCATCCATCCATCCATCCAAAATCTATTTATATTTTTAAATAAAAATAAAAATGTATATTCTTGCTATCGACGCCCCCAGAATTTATCGTCGGTGTTTTTACTTAGTACACGATTACAGAAAAAGTTGCAGATTGTTCCTCGAACCCGCATACCACTCTGAGAAACTGTGTGTCGACCTGGTGCGTGTTTTTGGACTGTTAGAGGCGACCGGAGCACCCGGAATAGACCCATGTAGACACGGGGAGAACATGCAAACTCTGCGAGAAACACTAAGCCATGTGGGTGTACCCGCCCATATCTAATTTTACCTCCGCTCAATCCTATTTAAAGACACACACTAGGCGAATACACTTAACATCTGAACGGGTCGCCTGTTTGTTGCCACGAGACAATGTCAGTCTCTCCAGTTAACACGACTGCACAAACGTAACTGTCTTTGGACTGTCGGAGGAACTCGACGTAAGAAAACTCAGAAGGAAACCCACGCAGACACGACGAGAACATACAAACTCTACACAGAAAGTCCCGGATGAGATCGAACCCAGGACTTGAGGCATAAAAGCCACCGTGCCGCCGCCTTGAACCCACCCCCACCGCCCCGGTGCGATTTCTGGTTAATTCGGTAGAAATTGTACTTATAATAGACGACGGTTTATTGATTAGTGGTTCCCAGCATGGGAATGTTTTTCTTCAGTCTCGACATCATAACCAGAACTAACGTAACTAATGGATATTGTAACAAATACTGCGACTGCTTTCCTAAGTGGAACCACATGTGATCGGAGGCAACTATAAGTAAAAGCCCCAAGGGGGCAGAAGGGGGCAGAAGGGGGTGGGGTGTTGGAAGAAAAATTCCCCCAGAATAACAGTATACAAGAGCAATGTGGCTTTGATCTGCCAACAAGTGGTGAAAACAACAAATAAAAAACACCACACTTTCGGTATCGCCGTGGGAACCGGCTTCACCACACATGCATGTAAAAAAAACCTCGTCTGGTCCTGCACAAACTCATATTTTCTTATCGCTCGTAAGTTATTTGTTAAGAATGTAACATCTCATGAGTCCAGACGCTCCTGCACTGAGCTGAACTCTGGTTCCTCAGAGACGCTAAAAACATTTTACAGGGTCCCCCTGTTTTCCTTCAAGTCTCAAATATAACAGTCCAAAGATTTACATTTAGACTGAAGACCAGAAACATAAAACACTCACCGTTCTGAAACAGAGATTAATTCTATCTAGGGTCACGGTGGGACGAATACATGAACACCTGAACGGGTCGACTATCTGTCGCGAGGTACAGAGACGAACACACACGGGACAATTTCAGTCGCTCCAATAATGCATGCATCCATTCATCCATCCATTCATCCATCCATCCATCATCCATCCGTCCAATCATCCATCCATCATCCATCCAATCATACATCCATTCATCCATCCATCCATCATCCATCCAATCATACATCCAATCATCCATCCATCCATCCATCTATCATCCATTCATCCATCCAATCATCCATCCATCCATCATCCATTCATCCATCCATTCATCGATCCGTCCATGCATCCATCATCCATCCATCCAATCATCCATCCATGCACACATCATTCCATTCATCCATCCATTTATTTATTCATCCATCCAATCATCCATCCATCCATTCATCCATTAATCCATTCAATCATCCATCATCTATCCATCCATTCGTCCAATCATTCATCCATCCATCCACACATCCATCCATCCAGTTAATTATCCATCCATTCATTCAGCCAATCATCCAATTCATCAGCCAATCCTTCATCCATTCATCCGTCCAATTATCCATCCATCCAACCAGTATCTAGTTTTATCAGCGCTTAATCCTAGTTTAGGATCATGGTGTGAACACACACTTTGCAACTACACTAAGCACCTGAACAGGTCGCCGGTCTGTTGTAGGGTACAAACACACACACTATGGAGACTATGGGAGGAAAGAGTAGTACACTAAGGCAACCCACGCAGACACATAGAGAACACATAGAGACCAGCCCCGACACTCGAACCCTGAACTTGTTGCTGTGTGGTGACTGTCCTGACCACGTTTATACCACGAATGTAAACCGTGGTGTGTATCATTCTAATCAACAATGTCACGGCACAGCCAATCCAAAACGACCCGTTTTATAAATATCCATCCATCTTTTATCTCGTTTAACCAGCGATTAATCCTATTCAAGGTCACGGTGGGGCACACAGCGGGCGAATAGACGAAAAAACCTGAACAGGTCGTCAATCTGTCAGCACTGAGTTACACATAAATCAAGATAAAAGCACCTGTTCACTGTCATCGATCAGAATGTAAGTCTGATACCGGTGCAGTTAGCGGTATGAACGGCTTCACCTATCTGAATGTTCTGGGTTTATCATGGATCAGGTTCCCAGGCTCTTCGATAAGAGAAACTCACTGCCAGTTCTGAGACTCAACAGGTCTCTGTGTTTGCCAACATAATGTCTGAAATGTCAGCCAAACACAAATCTTTTACAAAGTAAATAATGTGACTAAGAATGACATCACAATAATGCACATAAAGAAACTTATTCGCATGGCAACCATGTCTAATATAAACGAAATCCATGCTTATTAGTGTATGGGTGTGTATATCAGTACTGTATAACACGGGTGTGTAGTGTATGTATACAACACTCACTTTGCATATGTTGCACAACCCATGTTCAGTTCCTTCGCACCACTTTGCTCACTTTACCGCTACTTAGACACTTTAGCCCAGGGGTGTATAAACTTTTTCCAAAGAGGGCCTAAAGAGAGCCTAAAATCTAAATTTAAAAATGTTTTCATCATCATTAAAAAAATATATTCATTCATTGGCCGCATGTTATATATTTTATTGTAAAATAATTTAATAAAGTAATTTGAACATGGGCCACAATTGGCCCCCGGGTCGGACTTTGGACATTCCTGTTTTAGACACTTTATCACTTTACACTGCTTATGATGTGTATATTGTTATTGTTTTATTTTGTCCGTATTAGAAGTCAACATATTTATACATAATAATTAAAAAAACTCTATTTTCTATTTTAATATCACGTATTTTTTGTAACATTTTTATTATATTGTGGCTGAACAAAAACAAAAGCATTTCGGTGCCGGTTTTACCACGTATGTGACAAAAACGGCCTAAAGTTAGAAACAAGACGTCACAAAATCGCTCACAGTTTCTTAGCCACGTTCGCAAAGGGGCTTGAAGATTCCGATACGATGGATAAACGGCACAAGTGTACGGCCCAAAACAGGATGTTTGTGCGGTTCACACCCTCCTCATGCAGGTCACGTGACGACTTTCGGGGAGGTTTTTAGGAAATTTTAATCAAGCAGGATTCACTGTGGAAATTAGGAACAATAGTTGGACCTAAAAAAACGATTTGTGCATAAGACAATAACGGAGGAAACAAAAGCTCCTCCATGACCACATGCCTCCTATTGTGTTCTACTGCAGCTCACCGGAGGAAAGAACCTTCCAAAGTTCACCAGATTCATTTACATTCGATATTTCCAGCGTCTAGCAGACGCCTCTCTGTCCAAAGTGACTTATACTTACCACGCAACACCATTTTGAGCAATTGAGGGATAATTAAGAATATTGCTCAGGGGTCCACTAGTGCCAACTTGGTGGTAGTTGGGCTTCAACTGACGCTTAACAACTCCAGAAGTGTCCAAAACGTTTGCAAAAAGGGTCCAGATTTGTAGAAGTGAAAATGCTGCCAATGCAGCAAATAAACTATTTTAAATATTATTTCTAAAATGAAGGAATCTTTTTGGGAAGATGAAACATATCTAGATTCATTTGAAACGTATTATTTACTATTACACGCTCACTGAGGGAGGCACGGTGGCTTAGCGGTCGTCCCAGAGCAAGAAGTCCCCGGGTTCGATACCCCGGGTGTTGGTTGGATCCCTCAATTGCTCAGAATGGTGTTCCGCTGTAATTTCATTCAGATAAAAAAGGTGTTTGCTAAATTTTAATAAATATGTAGACAGGCAGACAGACATTGATTGATTAAATAAAGAAAAATATTTAATATTCTAATATTCTTGGTTTCTCTTTGTAAGAAGAATGAATCACCTTGACTGTGAAACTACTGTGGAAAAACTTCCACATTTCTGCCGACCATGAGCAAAAGTTTCCGCTTTCACCAACTCCATCGATTTCTTGAGAACTTGAAGTCATCATTTTACTATTTTTTGGTTTATTGGGACATATTTACAATGATTAAAATTTTACTTACAGTTCTCTTTAAAAAAATCTCTTTTTTCTTAACTAAAAAAACACCTAATATATGTCTCAGTGAGTGTTCATTATATCAGATGTAATACGCCTGTATTATTTAAATATTAAACCAAAAACGTTTGCGCTGTACATTAATCTAAATTCTGAGTTATTTATTTATTTATTGAGTCATGTCTTTAAACCCTGTGTCGTATCCATGACGATAAGCGTTCATTCATCATCCAAGTTTCAAACGATTCACAAGTGATGGACAATTTGCCTTACCCGCGAGTCTTTGGACTTTATGAGAAAACAACTGAGCTCCCAGAGTAAACCCACGTGGACACACAAAACCCAACCTGCACAGAAAGTCCACGTCCTCCCCCTCGACTCAGACCCGGGACCTCTTGCTGTGAAGTGACAGTGCTGAACCAATGAACCACTAATTGTTCTAATGAGTCGAACCAAAACTAGAACGACTTCATGAAACTACTAACGACGTTTCTTGTAATATATAAATTAAAAAACAAAAACAAAAACAAAACTGAAACTAAAACGTTGACTAAACTTAATCTTCTTCCTGTGCAGATCTTTCCACACATTGTGCACACAGGCCAGGGAAAATACTACTCCATGCACCTTGGCCAGGGTTCAGATCCATGTGATCTACGGCAGGGGATCCCAAATTTGCTCATCCGTTTGCAAGTGAGTCACTGTTGCGATTAGAATATTCCAGGTCCTGACATCATGTAATGCAGACGCTTAGCAAACAATCGGTGTGTTGTGATGTCATTCATATCACGTTCTCCTGCTCTGCTTAAACACTTAGGGCCGTGGGGTCTGAGCAACAAACCGTTAGTGCTTAATACATTTAGGCTGAGCTGAATCACTTTGCTCTATATTTAGTCTCAGCCCAGACAGACAAATCGAACCGATTGCAAATCTATGAGGTAATTGATACCTGGAATGTCCGGAATGTCCGGTCGTACTAATCCTGCTAATCCTGACGTTATAGGCCCTGTGAGAACGGTGCCGAATTGCCAATCCGAGGCTTGCTAGAAGGTTGTTTGGTAATAAAGGATTCGATTTTTAATCTCTGAATGGTTTCATTAAACAGCCCAGACTTCTGACTCACAAAGTACCACAAGGTATCTCACCGAGTAATGCAGATAAGTCGAGTTAAATAATAACCCGTGTTATTGTATCCAGATCTGCGGTATAAGCCGTCATTGAGATCTGGAACAGACCGTCTCTGAAACATTACACACTCATGCATCACTCATAATTTGTTTTCCATGCAGTGATGGCATTTCTTTCGGGTTGTAATGAGCGCTCGCTCAGCCGTACTATACAGAAGCACTTTAGCATGCAAAGCCACAACCTCGGCGGAGCCTCCGGTCTCTGATTAGCATAAGCTACTGAATAGGCGACGGCATTTACTGGCAACGGGACACGGTGCACGCTGGCTGGCAGTGACTCACAGGCATTCTCGAGGAGGCTGTAACGGAGTGGGATTCAAATACAAAATTAAAATGCTTAATAAATCCTCGAGATGATTACAGAATACAAGATGCTAGTCGTGATAATCGTACGTGAGGTCTGACCTGGACGAGGTGTGTCTACCTGACAATGATGTGTAATAATGACGAATCAAACATCACCTGTACAGCCTGTGATGGGTCTAAAGGATTCATTTAGTGTCAATCACAATATAAGTGATATTTTTCATTCATTACATGCCAGGTCACCTCACAGCATGAAGTCGTGGGTTTGATTGGTGAACTTTCTTTCTAGTGTTTGCATGGTACAGTTTGTACAGGTTTCCTCCAGGTACTCCGGTTTCCTTTTACAATCCAAAAAAACAAGCCGCCTGGTCAATTGGATGAGATCCTGCAGAATTGACTCAGAGATACACAGATACCTGTCGTGGTACATAAAAACATCTCACAGAGAAACTGTGTGGATCAGAAACGGTCTACAGAGCACCCAAGAGTCACGAGTTCAAAGTTCTACTGTAAACGTTCACTGTTTTACTGTAAACATTCACGTTCTACTGTAAATGTTCATGGTTCTACTGTAAATGTTCATGGTTCTATTGTAAATGTTCACTGTTCTACTGTAAATGTTCACGGTTCTACTGTAAATGTTCATGGTTCTACTGTAAATGTTCACGGTTCTTTTGTAAATGTTCACGTTCTACTGTAAATGTTCATGGTTCTACTGTAAATGTTCATGGTTCTACTGTAAAAGTTCATGGTTCTACTGTAAAAGTTTACTGTTTTACTGTAAATGTTCATGGTTCTACTGTAAATGTTCATAGTTCTACTGTAAATGTTCACGGTTCTATTGTAAATGTTCACGTTCTACTGTAAAAGTTCACGGTTCTATTGTAAATGTTCACGGTTCTACTGTAAAAGTTCACGGTTCTATTGTAAATGTTCACGGTTCTACTGTAAAAGTTCACTGTTTTACTGTAAATGTTCATGGTTCTACTGTAAACGTTTATGGTTCTACTATAAATGTTCACGGTTCTTTTGTAAATGTTCACTGTTCTACTGTAAATGTTCACTGTTCTACTGTAAATGTTCAAGGTTCTACTGTAAATGTTCATGGTTCTACTGTAAACATTTACAATTCTTATGTAGATTTCTACAATTCTACTGTAAATGTTCACTGTTCTATTATAAAATTCTACAGTTCTACTGTAAAACTTCACTGTTCTACTGTAAATGTTCATGGTTCTACTGAAAACGTTCACTGTTCTATTGTAGAATTCTACATTTTTACTGTAAACGTTCACGGTTCTATTGTAAATGTTCACGGTTCTACTGTAGAATTCTACTGTTCTACTGTAAAAGTTCATGGTTCTATTGTAAAAATGTCACAATTATACAGTAAAAGTTCATAATTCCACTGTAAAAGTTCACGGTGAAAGTTCATGGTTCTACTGTAAACATTCATGGTTCTACTGTAAAAAATAAAAAGAAAGAATATTACAGATAAGATTATTCTGTATTTTATTATAAACATGTCAAGGTCATAATTGTCCTGAGATTTCATTATAAAGTACTAAACAAGTACTAATGTTATGTTTTTGTAATATTGTTGTTTCTATTGTCGTTGTTTTTATTGTTGTTGTTATACCGTATAAGGATTGCCTGTAAACACAATGAGGAAGCATTCTCCCACTGTCCACAAACTGTCTGTTCTTCTTCTGGTTTCCTTTCACCTTCCATAACTTACTACAACTTTTAAACTCTTCTAATAAAGTCTAAGATGCTGCCATAACATGTTATAGATTAAGATCTGGCTGTTTTCATGCAGGTCCTGGACCTGCTGTAACAGTAAAACCCTACTGTTTCATTTCCGGTTAAAAACATTCTTTTTTATATAAGATTTTGTATTGTTATAAGGTTTTTAAAATTTTCTTAACATTTTAAAAGCTATTTTTGAATCTCTATTCAAATTTCATTTGTCATTTGTACAAGTGTTAGCAGGAATTGTACATTGGAATGTGTTTTGGGAGGTTCCGGAACGCTACAAATATGCAAATAATGATAAAAAATACAAAAATAAACAACAAATTAGACAGACGTATCTGTGTACACACAAATATAAAGATGATGACAATATTTGTGACATACGTGTCATGTGTAAATGACATTCGACAGCTGTAAAGTGCAGATATGCATTATAAACCTTATTCTATATTTGACGATGTCTACATAGAGAGTGACACAAGCCTGTCATAAACATGATCACATTTATTACATAATTCTAATTTTAAATAAGTCTTTTGGACTGTGGGAGGAAATCATACAACACACCAACACACACTAGACAAATTAGGACATTCTGGAAAAACTTCAGAAGGCTAGTGTGTGTGTGTGTGTGTGTGTGTGTGTGTGTGTGTGTGTGTGTGTGTGTGTGTGTGTGTGTGTGTGTGTGTG
>JAOUQU010184418.1:0-14419 GCA_028566735.1 Ammoglanis amapaensis | reverse complement strand
CTGCATTAACTCATTCTAACTGTCAATAAAAGCTTTTGTTACTTAAAATATGATTGCAATTATACTTCTGTATGTGACAAAACATCTGACAAACACACATAAAAACAGATAATTTCAAAATATAATATTTGTGTCATTCTCAAAACTTTTGGCCATGACTGTACATATATATTTATACATTTTGGGAGAGCTAATTGCTTTTTGAAAGTCCCCAACACTGATTGTTCGTAACGCAAGATTGTGATGCGCACCTGAAAAGAACCGAGGCCGAGGTCAAAAAAGATCTTGTAGTCCTGGAAGGTATCGTTCGGACTCTCTTCCTTCATGTATACAAACACCACGTAGTTCACCCCAAACAGCGGGATTAATAGCAGCGTCGACTTGGCCAGTCTCCTGTTAAAAGCCCTGCATTAATACACTTTTTATTTCCAAAATGAGGTCAGCAGGTGTCAGAAATCATTTTATTTTTGTACGGGTGAAGGACCGAGCCACAGAAATGAAAAACTACCTGTAGTGGGACTGGTCGTTCCCTCCTACATCTGGACAGCGCAGCTTCTGAATCAGGATCCGAATGATGCTTATGAACAGAAGGAAGTTGATCTAAAGAGCAACAGCAGGAACCTGAATTGGGATGTACTGACCGACTACCCACCACGCCAGTGACTGATGTTTAGAATGTACCGTGCTTACTATGACGGAAGTCATTATCGGCCAGTTAATCACCCGTCTGGGAATTACGACCTCATTCCGTTCCCAGCATCTGTCCACAAAGCATATAAAGAGGAAAAAGAATCGTCGACTTTTAAATGAGAAATGAAGGGAAAGAAAAGAAAGCTCAGAAGTGTTGTGGGTACGAATCCTCACCCGGTATCTTCCAGGTGGATCCTGCAAATCATCCACGCTATCACAAAGATGGTGGGAAATCCTTCCACACACACACAGATTTAGATTTAGTTAGTAAATTTGTTATTAGCCGATAATTACAGAAAGAGTTCGTCACAAAAACAACGCGGAGACGTTTTACCCCATCCGACGAAGAGATAGACGATGAAATGGCGGTTCTGCGAGAACATCACCATCAGCAGCATGTGCAGGTACAAACCCTCAACCAGCAGCCAGAAGAAATTAGCCATGATGAAGTAATTAAAAACCACCAGACTTGCTTTACATCCGATCTGGAGAGAAAATGTCATATTCACTCATCGAGGCCATCATGATGACCGAGGCTAATCGAGGAGGGGTGAGAGCGACACCCTTCTGACACGTGTAGTGAACCCACCGCATCTTTTCACATTCATGTGATGATCAGCTTCGTGTACAAACTGATCAAGGCATCATCAATCGTCTGCCAACAGAGATCGTACGTGCGAATCGATGGATGGACAGACAGACAGATATATACAATAGGACGATGAAGGGATGGGAAAATAGATGGACGAACGGACAGATTGATGAACAGACAGATAGACAGACAGAAAGATAGATAGATAAATAGATAGACAGATAGATAGATGGATGGACAGACAGACAGATATATACAATATGGATCGATGGGTCGATGGATGGATGAATGGACAGACGGACGGATGGACAGACAGACAGATAGAAAGATAGATGGACGGACAGACAGTCCCACAGATGGATAGACAGACTATATTCGACTTGCCACAGATATAGTTGATATATTTAAGCTCACCAGTGACGGCTGCTCATCACAGTTGGTGTTTTTACTGTGGGAGAACAAGATGGCGTCCTTGCTCAGCACGGCGATGGCCCTCAGGATGAAAGAGAAGAACAGGTTCAGATGGATGTAGTTCCTGGTGCAGTGAAGCTTTCTGTGGAAACAAGCACAGCAAACCCTGAAAGTGCAAAAATCCTCCACAGATTTTACCCCCCCCCCACACACACACACTCCTCCTCCACTTTATTTGAGATTATTAGACAGACCGGGGTTATAAACATTTATCCGGGACAGGACGGACGAGCTGGTGACATGTTTATACTCGTGAGTTATGGGGTCATGAAGCTGAACGATTACCTGAAGAGACACAAGATGGCGCTGCCGGTGAGGAGAGCAACGAGAGACAGACTGTGACCCAGAGTGTACAACGTCTTCACCACCGTGTAGAACACCAGCTGCGTAGAAGGAAGTACTTTTACTTTTACTTGCGTTACTGTGATCGCTTAGATGTCACTGTAGAGTGTGTATTTCAAAACAGAGCGGGAATAATGAGGGACCCGATTACGACCTACGACCGACGGAGAGTGCATTGATTAGGGTGTGTCTCTCCATACGACCGACAAAGAGTGCATTGATTAGGGTGTGTCTCTCCGTACGACCGACGAAGAGTGCATTGATTAGGGTGTGTCTCTCCGTACACAGTGTTTATGTGCATGCACGCTCTGCATGGTGTTGGTTAAAACAATGCATATGGCTGAAAGCCACGTGTCGAGGTGGGGGGGGGGTGCGCCCTAAATCAGTCAAACAAAGAGGGAAATCCAGCAGGAGGATTTAATCCTGACTGTGATGAATCATTTAGCTGTAAACATGCGGACGGGTGAACTCTTCACCCCGGCGGCTGTCACCGGGCGGGCGGTACGATTCAGTGGGAAAGTAACGAAGCTCAGATACGAGATTCTCCATAAACGGAATTCCTTTCGGATAACGCGCAAGCTGGTACGTCTGGTCGTAACATTTTATAAGCCTTAATAACATAAATACCCCCCAAAAAACGAAACGTAGACACTGAATACCCCAAATTCGAGGCTGTGCAATGTTGCCACCCTGCAACTGACAGAAGATCCGGTCGCCTCACATTAAGAACTGTCAGGTTCCCGGAGTTCTCCACTGTCTGATCTCCACCGTGTCCACACGGGGTTTACTCGGGGTACTCCGGATACCTCTAACAGTCCAAATACATGCACAAGGTTGATCGGAGTTGAGAGATTGTAGCACTATGGGTTCGAGAAAGACCTGCAACTCAGGATGTTCTTGGTAGCGGTCCGGAGAGCATCCAAGAGTCGGATACGACTGGAAACGTGTCAAATAAAATGTTGCTAATGCTAGTTTTGTACATTTTGTGACTAGCGTCAAAGGGGATGTTTAACTCTATTTACACAACTTATTGTTTAACTGGACGATGGGCTCTAAAATAAACGTCCAGGAAGTTCTTCTTTCATTCCTTCCTTTTGGAACAGACACACAGCATAACAGACCTCGAAACAGACTCGATCTTGGCTGAACGCGAGTACAATCTGGCAACCCTGTTCACGTTACGTGATATTAGCACGCGTTGTTTGACGTGATTTGAAAAACACGGGTTATGGATCTAAAAGTCGAAGTGCGGGTTGTAAAAAGCTACTTTACAAAGTAAACATGAGTAAATGTTCCAAACAGCCCAGTAAACGCCCGCTCACCTTGCTGTGCTTAGACTCGGAGAAGCAGGCACTGTGAATGCTGGGATACGTCGTCGACCACCCGTCGGACGTGCAGTTCCTGCTGATGTTACCTGAAACACAACCGGTCGGTCGCTGTCTCCACAAGTCCAAAGACAAGCAGCCGGGCCAATCTGTGCTGCCTTTGTGCTATCATGTTATCATGATTATGCGAAATGGCGAGAAATATCAACAATAATATGTAAGTTACCCAGGAATATAGTGTATTGCACAAAGGACACTTGCAAGAGTGAATCCTGGTGCATGATGGGTAGTATCGGTCTGTATTTCATGCCTGAGAAGCAGGTGTCGATAATTCATAGTTAATAATGGAGACGCTAAGGATGGAGCAAAGGACGTGAACATAAAGCATTTCGAAAGAATGTGACCGCCGCTATCATGCATCACACACACACACACACGCGCACACACACACACACGCACACACACGTGCTTAACCCTAATACAGACGAAAACCAGACCGTCCTCATTACACACTCACAACTTCCAGACACGAGCAAGCACCCTCCCTGTTTCTGGAGAATGTGTGCATGATTAGCATAGCAGCCTAGCAAAGACTGGCGAGCTGAGCCCCACCCCCTCCAAGGCGTCACTGTGTACGGAGAGACACACCCTGATCAACGTTCTCCACGTTCTTCGTCTAGCAAACCCGCCTACTAATAGCTGAAGTGTGTTTTGATCGGTACACAAGTTTAAAACTCATTTCGTAAACGGTCTAAAGTATCCAAAGAGCTCCCAGATCGCACCGGTCTGGTCCGTTCTGAACTCACCGTCTTGCCCGAAGAGATTTTGTAGCGCCAGAGGGCAAGTGTTGACCACCACCTCCCCGACGTCCGCGTAATGCCAACAGGAGAAGTTGTCCCACATCCCAGGACACCCTGCAAACATTAAATATGTGGGAATAATGGACACGATGGACTGGAGCTGTGAGAAAGTCAGCATGCGGTCGGCGGAGTGACCCTGACCGGGGTAGGACGGGTAGATAAGACCCTCGATTAACCATCCGCCTGGAACAAGTGACGGCACAAGGCGGCTGTGGGTGTGTGTGTGGGGTTATAGGTCAGTCGTTTACACTTACACTATCACTTTTAAAAACCACACGTTGGCGTTTGGGACGCAAAGTAAACCAACATGATTTGACTCTAGCTAAAACTATATGTAGCACCAGCGCCCCCTGCTGTCAAAAAAGAATAATTGAATCGAATGAATCTTGCTGAATCGTTACGTCCCTAACTGCCATCACACAGCACTGTCAAACATCTGGATCATCTGCTCCAACATTGTGGAGCCACCACACCACGACCGTCAAGGTTCAAGTCACTCGGATTCAAGTCTGAGGACTTAAGTGGTCATGTGATCTAGTACAACCCCCCTCCCCCCGCCCAAAACAAACAAACAAACAAACAAGCAAACAAACTACTGTTACTGTCACCTATCTGGAGCATCTGCTAGAGGGGACATTGTGAAGCCACCACGATCTCCAAGGTTTAAATTCTGAGGAATGGTTAATGGGGTTGGTCAGGGTGGTACTCGGGTGTACAAACCGAAATGCTGATACCCCCTCCCCCCCGACACGTGTGCACTTCCGACTGCGTCTTTTCACCCCGATCAGCATTATAAGCCAAATCTGAAACCCTGAACAGGCATCATCAATCTGCCAGCACTAGTTACCAAGAACCCAGATGAACAACCACCAATCTTTGAGATTATTCGACTAGACTCCGGTTCTGGACCCCCTTTCTTACACTGAACCATTCTACTACCGGATCGTCCATCTTGCCAGCAGCAGGTCGGCTATTCAGATTCCTCATTAGGTGCCAGAGGAACCCCTGGCAGGCGTTGGGATCCATAATTGGTCATGCCGTACCACGTCGGACACCTTTGTAAAGATCAGCGCGGCATAAATACAGCCCCCGATTCCTTTCTTCTTCTCCTTCCTTCCTCCGGGTTCTGGGGTACGAAGAGCGAGTGGTACGTTTCTGTTTAAACATGTTTTAGTGTTATTCAAATACTATAAACCCTGTTTTGGCTTGGAGCGCGCCGGGCTCGAGCGAGACGTGTTTAGAAGCACTTGACAGAGCTGACGTTGAGTGAGGTTATTTTAAGCTCCTACACTATCTGCTAACAATAATAAAGAGCAAACCGTGTCCTGCCCAACCAGTGGAACGTTAAACGCCGCCAACGAAAAGGTTATTTAAGGGCTAATCGAGCGAGAAAGAGTTTTTAGGTCAGATGATCTTTGGTCTGTACAAGCCCTTGACCTAAACCAGACTCGGGTCATAACTATTTGGGGTTGGGATGAGCCGTCAACAAGTGCTCGGTACTCCTGGGAATTCCAGGTGGCTCCTCATGAGGCCGAATGAGATGCCAATGGTGACGCCAAATAGGATTTTGGATTCGTTTAACTTTTACTTGTTTACTACTTCACTACATCACTCCACGAGTTCCTTCATAGTTTGGACGTCTTCGATACTAATCTGTGACGAAGAGAAGAAGAAAATACGGATCGAACGAGAAGAAGAAAACGTTTCCAAACGTTGTTCTAGAAGCGGCTCCGTGTCCGTCATCCCTCATTTCTTTTCAACACCATCGATCGATCCGTTTTTTTGAAACAAACAAGAAAAAGGGTTTTATGAAATGTTCGGTACCTTTGGACTCCAGGACCGGACTGTCCTCCAGCATGGCCTGGCAGTCCTGCTCTGCTGCCTGCAGCTCGAAAAGAAAGTGGCAGTTCGGATGCCTTCCATTGACCTTTCCAAAACAACGAGACATCGTGTTAATCTGAGTTCATTTGAGTTCAAGAGATCTGAGATCTGCTAACGGATCGCAGATAAATCATGAGGTAACGAGACCTTCGATGACCTCAAAACCCGACGCCCGAAGCCTTCGCGTCGTCCAACACGCACCTCCAGAACGTTCTAACTATACAGAATACAAAAGGGAGCCAGATAGCGATTAAAACAATGTCTCACTGACATCGAAACGTATTTGTTGTACGATATCATCAGCTCATCAGTCATTAGAGGGTCCCTGTTTCAAACCCCAACAACTACCAGCTACTGTAGGACCCCTGAGCGAAGTGTCGAAGGCGTTTAACCCTCGATGGTTTAGACTGAAAGGTGCTTTCGTGTCCGATGCTTTAATGTGGCGGCGGGTCGTTGTCCTGAATGCCTTCATGAGTCTGTCTGTGTTTGTGTTAGTCTCACTGTTAGAACAATAACTCACTTTAGTTTCCAAACACACCGGAGGAGGCATTTGGAATTTCTGAATCGAACCCAGGACAAGAATACGATCAAATAATCATAGTTTTAGTATTATGGATCGTTCATTAATGAAAGGTTGGGGTATGACAGAATGATTCTATAATATTAGTGTAATTGCAACTATAACTACGATCATTATTGTGTGTTTGTTGCTATGGTGACCAAACTAAATAATTATTATTTTAGCACAGATTCATAAAATGGTCTCAAACACGACATGGCCAACATTATAATTATGAAGATTAATTATGTCCTATAAAGATTAAATAGGTCATTTGAAAGCATTTTATTAACAGCAAAAATATACATTTATTATATTTATAACATCTATTAGATTTAATTATACGTGTATTAAATAAGCAGTGGCATCATTTACTCGGAGTGACAGATAATATTCAGTTCTTAATCTCTCTGGGACGTAAAAATATGAATTAATAATAAACAACAATTGAGTGGATTAAATTTCAAAATAAAAGTTTATATCAATGTATCACTCGTATAGAAAACAAACCCATTAGGATCAGACAAAATATTATTATTATTATTATTTATTTCAGAACAAAGATTACACATTTACTTTAGTTTATAATCGAGTAATAACCATGGAACAGGGTTTTCACTTTTCCCTCGTTAACGTATAATATTAGTGTCATTGTTTATTTATTTAATTATTTATTACATTACTCAATTATTTTTGTGTGTTACTTTCTTAAATAGAATATTATTTTGTACAGCTGCTCTATTTAGATTTTAACACCAAAGATATTGCTGTATATAATTTATCATCTAATGTAATAATAAGTCATAAAAACTTATTTACCATGAAAATCAAAACCATGAATAATAACATGAATCGAACGTTTACGTGTTTATAACATTATTTATTTATGACTTTATTAACTTTTATTACTTTATTCAAGTAATCTTGTGTTACTTCTTTAAGTAGAACGTTTTGAAATTATTCTTTTGTACAGCTGCTCTCCCGAGAGAAGTTTATTGTCTAATATAATAATAAGTAATAATATAATAATTATATACTTATATGGAAAACTACATAATAAAAGGTGAAGTTTAAGTTGGCTTAATTACACACATTATAACCTATTTAGTATTTAAATTGAAGTAAATAGTAAATAGAAAACTGTGGTTTTGTGTAACATATAAGCTGTAACACATTTTGTTGAGTGTTATGATTGTATAAAAGATTATAACATATAATTATTTGTTCCTCATATTAAAATCCTCATGTTACACAACAGATTCTTTGTACATTTGACGTTCCTGATTTATTTTTTAACATAAACGTCGTTTTCATGTGTGTTACTAGTTTCTATACTGGTTACATACTAGTACTAGTTAAAGCATTGACTAATAACCGGTCACATGTTGTGTCCAGCAGAACCTAAAGATCAACAGGAAAATAAATTGTATTATAGTTTTATAAACGTACAACAAATCGATTTACTCACCAACCCCACAAAGCAGATGGTGAGAAACCAGTAAAGGTGAAACATTTCTCCTCTAGAATCCCACATCAGATCTTCCAGAGCTTCAGGGGTTCGAATCTCATTCCACTGTGTGCATTTTAAACAGACAAGAGCTTAACAAAGAACTTTAAGGTGGCAGCAAGATATCCATGGATCCAGATGTGAAGATGAGCCGTGTATGTGCGTGTGTGTTGTGAGTGTGTGTGTGTGTGTGTGTGTGTGTGTGTTCATTAACATCCAGCTCCTCCTCTCTTTACACACTTGACTGTTTTTATAACAGCAGTACCGTAATTACATTTACAGCGTTTAGCAAATTATAATTACAACTGGACAAGCAATCGAGGGTAAAGGATCTTGCTCAGGGGCCCAACAGTGGCAACTTGGCAGGTGTGGTGCTGGAACCTGTGACCTTCTGATCTCTATACCACTAAGCCGCTCAGTCATCGCTGCCCAAAATGGACTCGTTACAATATAACCGCCTAAATCATCACGCCGACTCGATACAAAAGTATAAATCACTCATTAGCCTGGTGGCATGTCTTGGGACTTTGGGAGGACACCCCAACAGACATGAGAATATGCAAATTCTGAACAGAAAGTATCCGGACCGCCCTATCTAAGAATCGATTAGCCACAGCGCCAACCAATACACCACCATTTACATTATAGTTACAGTAACAGTCTGAGCAATTGAGAGTTTAGGGCCTCGCTCAGGGGCCCAACAGCAGCTTACAGTGATGAGGTTTGAACCGGCGTCCTTCGGATTGATTGTCCTGTACCTGAACCGCTAGGCTACACTTGGCCTGCTTTTATCCAAATACATTTATGACAGAACATGGTGTGAAGCTACTTGGGTTATGGGCATCGCTCAGGGGTCCGACAGTGGCAGCATAGTGATCTCTAGCCCACAATTTTAACCAGTAAATAAAAATAGCCGCTTTATAGTTTGCCTGCATATATGGTTAAACATTTGTACGACTTGACATGTTTGGACTTTGGAATGCAAAGATGCTGGAAATAGTTTCGAAGCTCTGAAAAATGGTTTCCATAAATGGAAATTTACATTTTAAACACTCTCCCGGACACTTTATCTTACAATATAATGCATTTATGGTTTTCTACGGATAGAAGCACTCAAATTGATTATAAATATAATTCCCTATTTATGGTGGAAACTTGGACTTTGGATTCTTTACATGGTTTCCAATTCTGGCCAATTTACTAAAGTTTTTTCTTTTAGCTTTAGATTTTTGATTTAGAAAACATAAACTAAACATCTAAATTGACAAAACATTTTAGATGACAAAAAATAGAAGACAAAATCTACAAAAATAACTTATTTTATATGTTAATAGTTTATTTTATATGTTAGCATTTTGTAGACGCCTTGTAGTGTATCTAAAACCACTTACAACTACGACCAAAGACCATTTTGATTTTGAACCGTTAAGGATAAAGGGCCTCAAACAAGGACCCAACAGTAGGGTTTAAAGTAGGGTGGTGACCTTCTAATCTAAACCAATACATTCGGTGAAACACACTTTTACACACACACACACACACACTAGTGAACACACGCTAGGGGGCAGTAGTGAGGTCACGTTAGTGAACTGCGCAGCGAGCAGCTCTTGGCTAGGCTATGCAAGGGTTATGTGACTTCGTTTGTGACCTGTCGACTCTCGGAATCAAACCGGCGACCTTCTGATCGCACACCACAGTTCTCGAAATGACCAGGTTACAAACAAACAAATCAAAGTCGTGTAGAATGAATACACACACACATACACACACACACACACATATACAAATCTTTTACAGAAACGGCGATTTCCATTTCAGTTCTTGATTGCAAAACTCTTTTCAGATTGAAGTAGCTGCTTTCTGACAGGAGGTGACATTTAAAGCAGAGCAGTGTGTACTTCCAGCGTCCAACAATGAAACAAATTCCACTCGAGCAAACATCTGCATTACTGAGATTAAAGCGGTTCCGAGTCTGTTTGGTTACTAAGTGCTTATTGGCTTATTCCTTCCTTAAGTATCAGCACAATAAATGGTTTGCGAAAATATTCTGGAGTTACAACAAAGACAAAAATGTAAGCACGCTCCGATCCAAGACGACACCCGGCATGAAACAACGTGTGTTCGAGATCGGACGTCCAGCAACCAAACGGAATCGGAACGGTGTATCTTTGTGATGGCCGCTCACCCAGACCACTCTCGTCATCTGTGGGCTTTGTTTACTTTCTTTCTCTAGTACCAGAGTTCCCTCTCTTGTCCAGTAATGACACAATAATGTAAATAGCACAGCCCAGGACGGTCTTCTTGCTTTATGTTGGCTAGGGGTTTTGAATCGAGGGTCCTTTTAACAGCAATAGAGAGAGTTTTGACGTACGAGAGTGGCTGCTGACAGAACGTGTGGGCTTGATTGATGGATCGGCATTGATTGTAAGTGCCGTAATGACAAGAATGATAATGCCGTTGGCGCCGGGAACTCTGACAACCTTGGTAAAGATGTAGGTTACGTAATCGCACTAAGACAATGAAAAGCCCCCAGCTTGGATTTCATCTTGTACTTGTAGTCAGGTCAGAGATGGGTTTGAGATTGCTCCTGCGGAGTGGTGCTGTTGTACCCAGTGCTCTCTCGTGGGTATTTACCCTGCCTTATAAATAAAATCTGAGGCAGTATGATGCTTGCAGAGTTTATTCTGGATCCATGTCATCCAGCTCAGGCTCTACTCGATGATTTACTTTTGTAGAGCACCATCTGGTGATTGATTCCGAGATTACACTACCTACACGAAGAGTAGCCACGTGACTCTTGCGCTCTTTCTTTTTTTTAGATTTTTAAAATTACATTCTTTGTGTACTTTTCTCCAGAGAATAAATAAATGCATTTAAAATGATAGAGTTGAGTATTAAGGGTAATTGCGTATCAAATGTTGTGCAATGCCTTTTCGATTTCGTACTTTTTTTTGTTTTACACACGAAGGAATCTTGTCCCAGTGAACACACACTAGGGGGCAGTAGTGAGCACACGAATCAAAGAGCAAAAAGCAGCCCTAGCCACGGCGCCCGGGGAGTATTTAACGGTTCGGTGCCTCGGTCAAGGGAACTTCAGTCCTGACCTGTCGGTTCCCGGGAATCGAACCGATCCGATCTTCCGACAAGTCAAGATCTCGAACCACCCAAGGATGGACCAGTCTTTGGACTGTGGGAGGAATCTAACTGTAAAAGTATTTACTTCTGCATGAGTCTGTTTATGTTTTAAAACTATTGATTTATGTCGGATGAGTGTTATTAAGGATTAAAATACCTAAAATATTTACTTAAAGTGCTTAAATACTTAAACAAAGTGACCTAGAATGAGTACTTTTTAAGATAAGTTGAAATTACTCAGCCAAATATGATATACGAGAGCATAATGTGGAATTAATCTTTAATATTTAAGTCATTTTGCCGATTTGTTTGGAATTTGGTGCTACGTGCAGACTGAGAGAACTCAAGTCAAGCCGCTAGAGTTAGTTCTAGAGGGACTAAAATTCAGGACGGCTTCCAAATCTGTACACATCCAGCAACGTAGTGCACTTCGTCGTGCTCCCACCGACCCTCCTTTACTAGGTATGTAGGGCGCCTAAGCAGTGCACAAGGTGTGATTCGGATTACAGCCCCGACCAACTCTGCGGCTCGTGTTTACCCGCTCGTAGCTGAACTGTGGTCAGTCTCGATTCTGACATTTCACTCCGGAAACACAGATGTAACGCCGTTAAACGAGAGAAGCCACCACAACGGCGAGCGGTAACACCATCTCGAAGCGGTGAGCGGGCTCGTTAAAGCGGTTTAGTCGGTGTCTCGTTTTATGCGTAACCAGCACGAGCCGCTGCCGACGGTCTGGTTTTGTCTGGAAGCGAAGGAGGGAAGATCAACATGGCGTCCGCGTAGCCCTGCTAGCAACAACAAGACCCGTCTAGCCGAGCAGCTACATACGCGTTTACCTCTTATTCCGTCCCGTTCGACTCTTATAAAGTCTATAAACGCCGAATATATAAACCCCCCTTTCAAAAACAATGTTTAATAAACGTTGCCTGGCTATAACGGTTCTTTATACGGGTTTGTCTGACGGTGGTCGTTGTGTCGGTCCCACGTAGCATAAAGCAGTAACGCAGCTTCCTCACTTTACTATACTTTTATATCTATTTTACATCTATAATCATCCTTTATCAGCGTATTCCTTTTACTTTTGATGTTTAATTTAATTGTATATGACATACAGAACGATATTGCTGTATGAATCTGGTGTCTCAGTCATAGGCCTGTCACGATGTGTCAGTTGAAGTCGATATATCGCGATTTTTATTGACTTAAAATAACATAAAACTTCAGTAGCGCATTATAAAAGTGCATTATTACGTTGTAATACACGTCATAAGTGGCTATGTGCGTCGTCATGGTGCCAAACTCTGAACAAGTGTACTGTTTACAATGTTGTTCAAATTGACTTCTAAAGAATCGAAGGAACCGATTCATTCTTTAAGGAATCACTCGCGAATCACCTGTTGACTCGGCGACTGTCCGATCACGGGTCCGGTTGTCCAACCACCGAGAGCGCGCGTGTACGCCATCGAGTGGATCGTATATGGCTGCTCGGGACACGTGACGGGGCAGTAGTCTTTTTTGGGGGGGAGGTGAGGGTGATACAGGTGACCATGTATGACCGGGTATGACCGGGTATGATCGGGTGTCTGTTTTAGGTGCCAGTGAACAGCCATGTCGCGGGTGTTGAAAAAGAGGCAGGCCGACCCCAAGGTCGTCCAGTACGTGTGGTCAGCCATCGAAGTCATCCGCAACCAGAAGCAGATCGCAAACATGGATCGCATCTCGAAGTAAGATTCGTTTACTACTTGATTGTTTGCTTGCCTCGTTTAATCATGCAAACATTGTGTGTGAACGTGTGCGCGACGTTTTTCCTCTCCCCTCCATTTGATTTTGGTGCAGATATTTGAGTCGCATGTACGGCATGCACCCCAAGGAGACCGCCAGGCAGCTGGCGTTGGCGGTGAAGGACGGCCTGGTGGTGGAGACCCTCACTGTTGGCTGTAAGGGTTCGAAAGCCGGCATCGAGCAAGAAGGCTACTGGTTACCCGGAGACGAGATGGTACGTTTCTCTAACGCTGTTCGGAACCTTTTAAAACCTGTTTCTGATCAGGGATGTAACGATTCACAACCCATCACGATACTGGGTTGACGATTGATTACAAACGATTCGTTTTTTCTATTTCTTGTATATAAAAAAACAAGAAAAAATATATAAAGTCTTTGTTTTATCTGTCTAAACAATATGTGTCGTTCTGTTTCTTATGATGTTGTAAACTGTATTTATTAGTTAGTACTATATTTATTTATAACATATGAACGTTTGTTCGATTCAGAAGAATCAGTTCATGTGAAATTATTTGCTGAATCGTTACATCCATCATTATATTATATATACATTATAGTAATAATAATAATAATTTCATTGTCCAAACGAACTCGTACAATCCTAAAAATGAGCACTTAGAGTCTCGCGATACGGCGATAAAGAGCGCCGGCACGGGCGCCGGTGGTGATCCGGCTTAATTTGAGGGGTTTAAAGCGAGTCTTAAATTGTAAACAATGTTTTTTGGATCACTAGCAATCGCAGGAACTGGTGGCTGAGGGAAGCAAGGTAGGCTGCTGTTATTCTGTTGTGACTTTTCTTTCGATTATGATTTGTATTGTTTTTTATTTTTACTCACTAACGATCTCTCCTGTAGTCTGTAGTTTTGTGTAGCCGGCACGCGGGACGAGCTTCGGACTCGATGCGGCTGTTTAATGGCCTGATAATAAAAGACAAAGATGATGATCAATCATCAGGGACCTGCTGGACACTCGGTCCTGTCTGGATGGTGCCTGGACACAAGCTTCTTAACAAGCTGGGAAAGCTGTGATCTTTATCATACCAACAGCGACCAGCAGGCTATTGATCCAAATCTGCTGTCGCTATTAATAAAATAATTTAATAATAATATAATATTTGCCGAAAGCATCCACAAGCCGCATCAAGCTTCGAAGCCGTGCTGTGTTTGGTTATCCACGTGAATCAGTTTTGGTAGTGAATGCCCTGTAGTTCCATCTTTCTCTCTCCTTCTCTCTCTACCGCCCCCCCCCCCTTCTTCGAACGTACGCCCACAATTG
>JAOUQU010184311.1:0-14420 GCA_028566735.1 Ammoglanis amapaensis | reverse complement strand
TTGTGGCTAAAACGATAGTACAAAGTATCATTACCCATCATATTATTTATTTGTCGTTATTTTCACAAAGCAATTTTATGGTCACTGTGTGTTCAGTGGGATTGATCGTTCAGTGTTAAGGATGGGGCTGCCGAAGAGGCTGGTCGAACAGAGTAGAATCTTCAGGACAGACCTAACAATAGCATGCTTCATGTGAATAACAGACTTAAAAGTTCAAGCCTAATTCTCCGTGCTTTGTTTATTTGTTTGTTTCATTTTTGTATAGTAATCCTGAGACTGTTTGCTTTTGAACCAGTGATACTGAACTTTGTGGTTTTATAATAACCAGCACCAAGTGATATGTAATAAGAGGTGTGTACTGAAATGTCGCTCATAAAATAGGTCAGATGACTTTGATAGCCTTCCAACATCCCAGATTTCCACACAGTTGTCATGGAATCGACATGTTTGTCGTCCGTACACATACACGTCTACAGTAAAGCAATTTTCTTTGCTCGTCACATTATTAGGAGTTCTGTTGTAATTGGTGCGATTTATTTATTTTCTCCAGTAAAACTGACTGGGACAAAACCATGTGTAGTTACAGAGCTGCAGAGATGTATCTGATGGCACAAGCAGACAGCTACACGAGTGTAGGTCAGGATGTTGTGATATCACAGGACTTGTCTTTAACTTCATTATTTAGTGTGTAGGTGTGTTTCTGCACAAATTGTCATTCATCCTAAGCATGCTGACACAATGTGACACAATGAGCATATACCAAACGAGACTACAAGATCAAAAGAATGCCAGCTTGTATTATTACCCAAATACATTCATAAAGAGAATCGATGACTTCTGTTTCATCATTTGTTCAGTTCTGTTTTCAGTTACATAAAGGTAAACCTCGAAATGATAGAAAGTTATAAGGTCATGAGAAAATGTCTTTGGTTAGTTTTTACTTTGACACAATTATCGCTACCCTGTTTAAATTCAGTTGTTATTAAGTTAAAGATTTGAGCGTTTGATGTGGCGAGCAAAGATTGGGATGCACATTTAAAATGGTAAAGCTTGCGTTTAGGTAATAGGATTTTAGAAGTGGAATAATTCCTCCATATTTATCCCAAGCGTTGCAGTAAAACACATTTGTACACACTAGTGAGCACACACACGGCAGAGTGGGCAGCTCTAGCCACAGTGCTCGGGGAGCAGTTAAATTTGTATTTTCGGCATTTGTCAGACATGCTTCGCCGTAGCGATGTACAAAGTGCATCAACATTACCATACTACAGTCAATTGTTTAGAATACAAAATCTGAAGGAGGAGGAGTTTAGTGAGTTTAGCTTAAGTTCTGGTAAAAAGATGAGTTTTAAAAAGACAGAGAGACAATGAGAGCAAATCGATACTTGAATTTAAACCTGCAACCCTGCGATCACAAGAGCAGTTCTCTAACAACCAGGCCACTGCTGCCCTTAGTAGCTACCCCAACTCACACATGAGCAGTAGGAGACAAATCTTTTGTATAACTGGCAATGTATCCAAAACAGTTATGATTAATAATCGATACTGAGTCCAGAAAAGACCCAATGGCAATTCAAGTGATAATAAAATTAACCATGATTTTGCAACAATAACATACAGAACTGTACATTGTTAGTGCAACATGTGCGAGATAGATGTTGTGTGCTTCTTATAGCTGATTTATAAGGATGTAACGATTCACAAGTGGCGCAGAGCATTGGTGATACTCACCTTGTCTGGTTGACTGCACTAAAGGGTTTTTAGGTTGTAAATTTTCAGCCATTTTTATTTGTGCTTTATTTGTATTACTCATATAATTAATATGGGATATGTTTTTGCTTTATACAATGAGGGAAATGTACAGCTCTGTTTTGCACACTTACACAAAGTACTGTATTTTTCTATTGACTCATCTGTTCTTTTGTTATGTTTTCTTTATCTCTTTATCCCTCTTCATCAGTACGACCCCTTCGAAGCAGGGCCGCGGAAAAGCCTCGTTCTCGCGCTCGACGTTTCATGAAGACAGCAGTGAGGAAACATCTGGAACAGAGAACGATTCTTATTCCGTTGGAGGCAACAGAGGTGTTTCTCATCGTGAGTCTAGCCTGCAAAATTCCCAAACACACACACACACACACACACGCTTGCTCACACTGAGCCACAGAGCAGTACTCATAAATGTGCTATTGTGTATGTTGCAGTGGTACGAGGAAGAAGTAGGTCAGGATGCTGGATGAGCTCGACAGACTACACTACTTTAGAAGCGCTTGATCTTGTGTGGGCCAAGTGTCGAGGTTACCCCTCTTATCCTGCTCTGGTGAGTCTTATTGGATGCATCCATTCACTCATACACTCACTCATGAGGATTTGGGCGAAGTTTGGAGAAGAGAAGAGCCTGTGAAAGCTAGATATGAACTGTATTATAACGGGAATGAAACATGTGATCATGTAAACCTAAGAAACTAGGAGTTATTTCACAATGTAAATAAACGATAAAGGTGTGGATAAAGGTATGGATGGACGGAAGGCAATAAGGCATCTTGATTTGAATTACATGTACTGTGTGTTGTTGTTTATTACAGTAATGTGTTCTATAAATTAAATACTATACTTGTATTTATAATAAGAAGCACAGCATGGTAGCTCAGTGGTTAGCACTGTTGTCTCGCAGCAAGAAGTCCTGGGCGTTTGCATGTTCTTGTGTCACAGTGTCTGTGTGGGTTTTTCTGTGTGCTCCGGTTTCTTACATTCTGCTACAGTCCAAAAAGAGACAGATGGCAAATTGAGGATACAAACTTGTCCTGGATTGTGTTTGATGTGACTTATAAATAAATACACGAAATTAAAAATAATTTCTAAGAAATTAGAACGGTTAGATATAAGGCTGGTTTGAAAGACTGGACACGGAGATGTTATTTAATTTAATATAATAAATTATCTAAATTTAATCCTTATGGGGAAAATACATGTAAACTCAATGTTCCACTGAGTTAGGCATTAATTTCTTGCTTTAGTTTTTTTGTTTGTTTGTTTTTTTAATCAACATTTCTTGGAATTCGATTTTTTTTCCAGTTATGAGGTGATACAAGTAATAAGAGAATTATAAATAGAATTGGATATGATTAGCTCAGGAAAAGCATCCAAATATCTGTCTGTCCACTAGAGGATGCTGTAGTGTCCTTGTTATAAGATTCCGTCACTGTTGAGGATAGTAGATGTCTGCTAGCTTTATTTATGCTTTGATCAAATGGTAGCACCTTATTTACTAGCAGTAATATTATTTTAAATAGATATGATGCACTACAAATTTCATCTAATTTTTATATTAGATTAAATTAAGATCTCTTCTTGTTGCAACATGTGATCTCTAGTATTGGTCTTGGTACATTTTAGCTTAGTGTGCAGCGGTGTGGGACACATATCAGGAGTTGAGGGTTCTCACAGGTCTTAATAAGATCAAGTATTCAACTGTTCTTGGTTCTCTCCTTAATCAGATTATCGACCCCAAGATGCCGAGGGAGGGCATGTTCCATAGGGGAGTGCCAATACCCGTTCCTCCTTTGGAGGTGCTGAAGCTGGGTGAGCAGATGACGCAGGAGGCACGGGAGCATCTCTTCCTCGTGCTGTTTTTTGACAACAAAAGGACTTGGTAAGTCTCAAGCAGGATATGCTGTATATGAATAGTGTGCGTGTGCAGCAGGTTACAGATTCAGCATCATGAAACAAATATATGTTTAAAATATTACAAATATAGATGTAATGTGACACTAGTGTGTCTGGATCTGGTGATCGCCGGGATACTCTAATGCAAATCAGGTAGCTATTACATCACAATACCATGGAAGTAAACATGTCTTCGTTTTCCTGACAACAAACTATTTTAAATCAAACTTGGAGTGTTTATATGAGCAGTAGAGACCCACGTAAGGTCACATGTTAAATGTTAAATTTAAGATGGGAAAGTTTGTATTAAACCAAAATCATCTCCAGACAGGGGAGGACTGTTATTGTAGATTAATAATAAGTAAGCTGTTAGCTGAAAAGAGTTGCTGCAACTTGAACTAGCAGGACTTGCAACATTATCTTTTACTGGTTGTCAGACTTGTATTAAAATAAAGCTGAGAAGAAAATATTCTGAAAATAGAATTTTTAATTTCAACACTAAATTATAAAAAAAACAAACTTATTAAGGTTTTAGTTCAGAGGCTTTGTGGTTGTAGAATTACACATAATTTTAATTTCACTTATTCATCACGCTTAAAATTGAGTGCTCCGAGTTAGCTGGTAAGGTTAGGTTGCCATTGGTAGACATATGAGATGATATTTTTTTTTAGATTGTTTACCACACTTAAAAACTATTTTTTTGCTTTTCAAATTAGGTAAATTTAAATAAATAAAAATGATGGCGACACAGATGTAGATGTAGTGTACTGATCAACTTTATTTTTGCGGACTTTTATTTACATTATTGCATTTACTTGCCTTATTGAAAGAAAAAAAAACTTTCATTGATGCATTTCAGGACATGCAAAATATGTCACAAAGCAGATATTTTTAATTGTATGACTCAGTTTGGAAATGCTAGCCGAGCTTTTTACAGTAGGCTTTATAAACTGTCACGGTAAGAAATTAAAGTGTGTGGGCATAGCATTACCGCTAACTGTTTTCCACTCTGTAAATAAGTAATAAATGTTTTAAACAACTTAATCCAAATGTTCAAAACACAGAATTGTTGGCTGTCTCTGCATGTATAAATTCCAGGTTTAAAGCTATTACATTTGAATGGAAAAATAAATAAATGGAGAATGCAATGTCATTTAATTGACAGATAATATAGTTTGTTAGCTTCACTAACAAATTATATTTATAACTCTCCCTGATAACTATTAGTACAAGAGAAAAAGAAAACTGCACTCAAATAATATCAAATATATTATTAACTTGCAGATCAGAAACTTTTTTTTTGAGCCTAGCGTGTGCGTGCGTATGTATATCGCACCCCAAAAATTAATGAGTCTGTTATGACTATGTAATGACTGTTATATTCACATATGTATGTGTGTATATATATATATATACATATTGTAGCTACACTTAAATTAGTATTTGATCCCCTACCACCCAGCAAGAATTGTGGGATATATGTTGTTTTTTCCAGTTGTTCTCCAGAATTGAACCCAATAGAAAATAATTAGAACTGAAGCTGTTACAGAACTGCTGTGTAAACTTGGTCTAGAATTACAGGAAACTTCTGACCTCTGTAATTACAAACAAGGGTTTTGGACCATATAAGTTTTTTGTTGTTGTTGTATCAAATTATTCCATGTAATTAATTCATGATCATACAGTGTGGTTTCCTGTGATCAAATATACAGATCATTTTTGTAGGTTGGGAAACTTACAAGATCAGCAGTGTAATAAAGACTTATTTTCTGCTCTGTGTGAATACAAATATGCTAATTACATAAAAAATATTTCAAATTAAAACACATTACTTTGTATCTGTGCAAAATATATGTGAATCATACTGATTAGGTTTTTACTATGAATATTATTATTATTATTATTACCATAACTGTAAATATTTAAATGTACGTGTAAATGTGTATTTGTCTTTTCTCGTCCCATTCGTTTGCGGGGTCGGCTGTTAGAAGTCCCCACACCGCATTATTTTGGCAAAGCATTTACACTATATGCTCGTTCTGTCGCACCCCTTCTATTCATATCAATATGATGATGCACCCCATGATTGGGACAGACACTATTTTACTTGTTTGTGTGTCCTAGAGGCTGGAGGGACAGTCAACAGACTAACTATCTATCATCCATCTAAATAGCATCTAACTAAATATCTAACTATTTAAATCTGAAGTCATTTTGTGAGTGTGTTCTTGTAGGTTTGTGAGCGTGGTTCTGGTGTGTTAGATCTTTCTGGTAGCTGGCGTCAACAATTAAGGTTTTCTCAGAATTTTAGGTGTAAGTGCATATCCTGTTTAAAAAAAAAAAAAAGAACAAAGAGCAGTAAATAGGCCAGAGGAAACGTGCATGAAATAAAGTGCTGAAAAATCTAAATCCAAAGCAAAATAGAGCAGTAGAGAACTGTTTATATGATATAGATCATTTTATAGTTGTGTGTGTGTGTGTGTGTGTGTGTGTGTGTGTGTGTGTTTAACCCTGTCCTAGTGTTTGTGTAAGTTTAAGCCTATTTCATAGTGTTTGTGTGTTTAACCCTGTTTGTGTGTATTTAACCATTTGACAGTGTTTGTGTGCGTGTTTAACCCTGTTTGTGTCTGTGTGTATTTAACCATGTTTGACTATTTGTGTGTGTGTGTGTGTGTGTGTGTGTGACTGTTTGTGTTTATTTCTGTTTGACTGTGTTTGTATGTATTTAACCTTGTTCGTGTTTGATTTAACCCCGTTTGATGGTGTTTGTGTATATTTAACCATGTTCGTGTTTGATTTAACCCTGTTTGACCATGTTCATGTGTGTTTAACCCTGTTTGAAGGCATTCATGTGTGTTTAACCCGGTTTGACGGTGTTCGTGTGTGTGTTTAACCCTGTTTGACTGTGTTTGTGCAGGCAGTGGCTGCCGCGCTCCAAGCTCGTCCCTCTGGGTGTGGATCAGGAGTTGGATAAAGAGAAGATGCTGGAGGGCAGGAAGTCCAACATCAGAAAGTCGGTGCAGGTGGCGTATTCTCGTGCCATGCAGCATCGCAACAAAGTGCAGGGTGACCCCAGCAGTGATACGAGCGATAGTGACTGAAACGCTCGCGCGCACACACACACAAGCATGTCTATACACCTGATGTGAAGAACAGTTTACACATGGACACACATCTGTTCACCTGTGACTGGTTGCACCAACAAGACAACAACCCTAAAGTCAGCTCAAAATGATTCACTTCAAATGATTCCTTATTATTCGTTATGACCTATTTATTACTTTTTACTTGGGTACTTATGGGCTGGATCATTTAAATTTGCAGACTGTTCCTGACTGTCCCTTTTACATGACCCCCGGTACTTCCATAATATCACAGTAACTTTCTACTGTTGATTCTTTTTATACTGTAATTCTGACGACTGCACATCACATGACTGGAAGCACAACAAATATGGCGTGTTTTTACTTTTATATAAACTGTCAGAATTATTAATCATATGGAACGCTCGTTTATCATATGTGAGACATTTTTTATAGTCTACACATGTGTCAATATGTGCTGTGTGCGGCATCTTCAAACAATCCTAACTTACCGGAACCTTTAAATTATGATTGGATGATGTGTCTACCTAGATTACATCTAGTCTCCTCTGGTTTTATTTGGCACTGCATTATAGTTGCAGCTTTTGCATTCCATTCTCCTGTCATCTCTCGGTAAGCTCTGTTCCATTCGTATACTCTGATACATTTGCCTGTGTGAAAGTCTTCTAAGTGTCAGTATTTATTTCAACTTTAAACAGAAATCGGCCTTAAACAGAAATCTGGAGCTGTTTTAAATATTTTATTTACTTTCTCACACTGCATTATGTAATGGGAATCAACTCTCTGTGACAGAAATAGTAATACAGAACAGAAATTGGGTTACATAAACAAAAACACTGTAATATGTTTGGAAATGTTCACTTGGTTATACTTAGGCAGACCAAGTACGTCAGGTAAATTTAGCTGGCCCACTATCTCTGAGATCTAAGGTGCCATCGAATGGTCTGGCCTGTATACATGTCAGGTGCTGGCTATGACCTTTTAAATCTGGGGAAACCCAAACCAAGATCAAGTACATTAAAATGACATTATTATTTTTGCTTGCATGTTCTTAAAATCAATAGTGTTGAGGAGTAAATTATTTAGGAAAACAACCTAAACACTTTAGTTTTTTTTACATTTTAAAAAGGAGTCTGTGTTAACCTCTTATTGATGTAATTGTACAACATCTCTGTTGAAACAAGGCAAAGTGAAATGGAAAGGTAGACAAGGTAGATCCAGTTAAAATATTAAACTGTTTCTGTGCATTAGCAATATGGTTTTCTTACAAGTGACTATGGAAACAATTCGTTATACAAATCCTTATAAAAATTAGGCAAGGTAGCACCCAGTTAGCACAGCGGGACCCTAGCTTGAATTTGAGCTCTACTATCAGTCGGGTGATGTTTTAAACACTGTGTATTGATCTTGTAAAGCAGAAGGGAGGCTAGGTACTGTGTATGTGTTCGGGGGGGGGGGGGGGGTAGTAATCGTTCACAGTCTTGATAAAGATCCCCAGCAGTGGAAGACTAATTGGTTGCATATAAAACAGTGTTAGAGACAATGGAGACATGAAATGCAATTGAAACGTTTGGGGGTCTGGGAGGCTGGCGATAATATCAAGCATTGATTCTTGGCAGTTGTTTGTAAAGGAAAGTTGGGGGTGGAGGTGATTAAATTGCATCATTAAGGTAATGTTGGGTCCCCTGTACACACTGCATGGGTGATTCTAGTGGCCTGCTCAGACCCCTGACCCTTGTACCACGTATGTGATGAATGGAAACTCTGCAAGTGGCTTATTGTTCACTCAGTGCCAGACTACATAAATGCTTATTTACATAAATAATTTTAATTAATATACTCAATATCTTTCAAAAATAAAGGTTGCCATTATTGAGGCAAATAGGGACAAGTAGATTATAAGAATCTAGTTTTGGATTGTGTATGGGTCCTTTTTTATCATTTTAACCATACTCTCAAAACAGGGTTCCAATAATGAATTTCATTTTGATGTGACTGATGTTGGTGCAACTGGCTCCGCGGGTGCTTAACTTAAAGTCAGACATTCAAAACCCAGATGTTGGCATGTATGGCGTTATGTCTTGTGAGTTTGTATGTTTGTAATGATATAAAATGCAATTTAAGAAAAGGCAGAAGTGTCTAGGTAGCAATCACACACACGCCTTTTAGGTGAAATATCAGTGTAAGTTAAGATGGTGTTCTCTATCATCACTTTAGTGGCGGGGTTCAATCAAACGTCTATTTCTAGCACACGTTATTGTACATGGCCGATCTTGTCTGAGGCTAATTGACCACACAACTATGGCAAGCTATTTTAACCTAAAATACAAGTGTGATGTACAAGTGGTGCATCAGGGCCTTGGATCTTCCTCTATGGACAACTTGAGGTTTTAGCTCAAATCGTAATTATTTTACTGGCCAAGACTGGTTGTGTTTGAGATTATAAAGGTGTATTGGGATAGCTTTACATTACAGCAGATGCCGTGCTGACTGAATAAAACAGTAGTGTGTTTCTTTGTACGTGGATTGACTTTCTATAAGAATCCACAGCCAGTTAGCCAGAAGGTAGAAAATGAGGAAAACTTTTAATTTTATTATTAATAATTAGATCGGGGTATTAATTGATAGGTTTTATTTGAATCATCGTAATGTATTCAGCCTGGCTTTCTAAATTAACAAGGCTTTATGAATATTGTAAGCTCTAGAATTATGATGTTTATTAGTAAAGAATTACTTTTTCTGTAATGGCTTGGGGTTTGGGGGTGAAATGGCTTGCCATAGATGTATCAGAACTAAAACAATCCATTATAGAAAGATGGAGGGAGGAAAGTTACCGCCATGCATGTTAGCATGTGTCACTAAGAAAAACACACAAATCCAAATTTACATGATGACAAATTAAAGGAAAACCAACACTATCTTTGAAAGATTGTAAATTGTGTCTGTAATAGAAATTTTTTATATTTTAAAGATTTGTGGTGTTTTGGATGATTACGTTTGATTAAGTTTCGGGTTAAAAGTGTGTAGCATTTCTTTATTTGCCATTTTTATACCAATAAAGAATCCCTCATCCACCCTTAGACCTTAGTGTACTAGTAATAGATTACTTTGACCAACCCGACAGGAAGATGCTTACACATGCTGGTCACAGAAATGCTTTGTATTGATTTGGCGGGGGGGGGGTCTCGTTAGGTGAATTTGGAGTTTCTTCACAGCTTCTGCACTAATTATATTCTTTCACTGTATGGTTTGTTGTCTTTCCTTTAATTTGTCACCTGTGTAAATGTGAAGAATGAGTGTCAGTGTGTGCACCTGCTTTAGTGAGTTAAAAGTCAGTGTGTGTAAAATTGCAAGCAGTCCAGGTGCAGAATATTTCACACTGAAGGAATTATTTATTTACACACACACTACACACACACCTCCAATCTCACAGGGCATGTATTTTATTTTGTTTTGTACAATACTTGTGATTTGTATTGTGTACTGAAAAGGACAATTCTTTTCTGGTTACATGTCAATGTCAGACTTTTATAAATATATATAAAACTAACATAGAATTTAATATTAAAACATTGAGTTTTGTAAACTTGGGTCTCATCGATTTATTTATGTATTTGCATGAAGTCCATAGGTGTCAAACCGGATCCATAAAGGATTTTTTCATTTATTTCAACCAACCCAGGTCACATGATCAGTTAACACGGTTAACTAAGACCAGCTAATTAAACTAATGAAATCTGGTGTGAAAACGAGTTCTGATTTGCCACATCTGCCCTCTGAGGATAGGTTTGACACCCCTACATTAGGTGAAAAGACACTTAAGACAGATTGGGTGTGTTTTTATCAACTTGGGTGGTAATTGGCGGGGTGACATGTTTTGGTAGCCTGAATCGAATTAAACCACCTATAGCTTTAAAAAGCAGCTGGAATATATAAACCTATTTTGTCCCAATACCAACTTGTTACACAAGTTATGGTTAGACACATTATTCTTTCTATCAATATATTGATTCATGTTTGATGAGGATTCTTTCTACTCTATTGTAGGCTAATGATTTTGGCTTATTTGGCTCCCACATTGCTAAAGTGACAAATACCAAAGAAACAACCCAAAGAAATTGAAAAATGACCCTGAATTAAAGCGTCGATATGACCTTGTTACAGATTACATAGCTTTTTATAGTTCTGCTACTGGATTTTGAGATGAGTGATGCTGAGCTGAATTTGGAGGTAAGTGTCGTACAATGTACAAGATGCTAAACATCTTTCACTGCTTGCAGTTTTTTCTGATTTACTTGATTAGGGTTTGTGTTTCCAATCAGAATTTATGTTTTAAAAGCTTCCAACATCCAAGCAAATGATTGCAAATTGATTCAATGTTCAGAAGTACTGATCTGAACATTTTAAGATATTTCTTTGTAGGTCATGGTGGTTAGACAGGTTGGATTTAGGTTGGTGGTTTTGGTTGGAAACCACAGTTGCTTTCGGGCAACCCTTCTAGAGAGTGCAATGGGAAGAGGAGTAAGGCTAGAGCACTGGAAGTGGGTTCAAACTGTTTTACCATTGTGTAGACTGGAGAAAAATGAAAGTACTCATGGACGGGTGGAAGCTTGAGTGCTGATGATTCCAAGAGGATTATTGTAGTGCAAAATTGTGGAAAAGCTGCCTACTCCCTTGCCCTGGTCCAGTAGACATATTGGTGAAGGAATTTTAAAAAAGGAAAAAGTTTTAAACATTTCCTTAGTTGAGATTTCTGATACAGTATTCCCCATAATGTTTGGCTTTTAACTTGGCTGGAACGCTCAGGTGGAGTAGCGGGATTTTAAACTACTGAGAGTCTGAACATCCAGAATCAAATCACGATGGGTGCTGGTTGTCTGGGTGCCTATTTCCCAAAGCAATATGGGTTGGTAAAAGAAATAGTGACCTCCTGTATATCTGTAGAGTCTGATGCGACTGAATGGGTAAAACCAACTAACCTAGTCTATATGGGCAAAATGGGAGTTTGTTGTTTTCTTTATACATATTAATATTATTTTATGTAATTGAAATAGCTTTTTGACATTTCTGTCATTTTAAGAGATAATCTGAATTAGCAGAACATTTAAAGTCAATTGTACTCTCAACTCTCAAAGACATGAACACTAAATAAAACTGTTGTCTGAGCCCCTACATCAAACAGTAATTAGAGGTGAATCAAAAACTCTGGAACTATTTAACACCTACATTAGGTTATAATGACGAACCAACTGGATGTTTTAGCCAATGTGTTTTGTTGAAAAGGGGCTTCCTGTCAGAAACAGGACTTCCACTGCTATGGTGAAAGCTGCAGTACAAAGCAGAGGATCTGGTTCTCCTACACACACAAATCCAACCCGTGTTGCAACACTACAAACACACCCTAAGTACTGACGCCTATGACCTGAAATGTATACTGTATCTCTCGACCTACAGAAGACGGTGCTTACATTCACAACATATTTATGAATAGGTACCCAACAAACTGGTTGCATTCAGATCATCTTTGCTTGCTTTAGTTACTCTTAGTTATTGTAATTTTAAGAGAAATTTGTTCTCAACCTACTTAACGAGGATTTTGGTTAAAAAACTAAATGTTTTATATTTTAGACACCACCTTTGGATGACACCTTTGCACACTGTATGTGACTTTGCCATTGGAGTTTTCTCAATCAGCTTCATGAAGGTGCCGTCTGGAATGGAGCCAACAGTCCCTTAGGTGCTGAGCACATGTTGATTATGTTTTTAGGTTTAGGTCAGGTGATTGTTGTGAATACATCATCTGACCCAAGACTTTATCACTAACTTTCATGGTCAAGCCCTAACGTAGCCTGGAAGGTGCGTTTAAACCCTTGCCTGGGCCTGCATATGTCATATTTTACATTTACATGTTGATCTTAAAATTTTGTTTAAATGCATTGATTACTGATTATTGGTTAATACAATTAACACAAGTTGTAAGCATGTTCTAAGCTTGGAGTAATACAACACTCAGAGATCTATGTGAATAAAGGCAGGCATGGGTCTAATCAGATTATGGAAAAATAAAGATCGAAAAGACTTTGGTGATAAGAATAGCATATGGTTATATGTTGTTATTTTAAAACATTTTCTACTGCATGTTGTTACAGTCGTAAATCCCCAAATGAATTATAAAACGCTAGAACAATTTTAATAACATTAGACTTTCTGCATCATAGCTAATGTACAATTTAGCCAGCATACTTATATATAAGTATATTTAGTATACTGGCTCAGCCTGAAATTTGTTTTTGGCATTACTCCTACTTTAATCTGAGCAAGATGTCTGTGAATTTTCACCAATTTTTATCTTTTCCAGTTTAAAGATTTTCTTTAGCATAACCGCAGAGTTATAAAAGAGTTAAAAAAAAGTGGTGTTTCCATTTAGCACAATTGTGTATTATTTAATACTATTTTCCATAAGTACTTGTGACCGTTCTCACACTCATAAAAATGTTTTTTTTTCTTTTTTTCGAAAAAAAGAACTATCTGCCAAATCTTTATTGTCTGCTTTTAACAACCCACTCAGGAAGCTTAACCCCTATTATATGTTTTTATCATAGCCTAAGGGGGTACATTTCTCAGCATACAAGTAATTATGAATGTGGGTTTGATTCCAGTCACGTGCTGCGAAAATATAGAGAGGTTAAATAATAGATGTTTTAGTAGTGGTTAAAGCTTATATTGACTAGTGTAGATGTTGTAAACCAGAAAGCTAGATGCAACTCATATATTTCCCTACAGTTTATAGAAATGTTTGCTACCTTTCCATGTTTGCCTAGCTTACTTTGAATTAAGCAAGTTTATTCTTTTAGCTTCAGTTGAATGTCTGGATGTGGTTAATGTGAATGGTGTGTGGTACTTTTTATTTTGCATTTTGAATGCAGTGTGTTAATGACGCGGTTTTGTTAACGAATATCCAAAAATGTGGTAAGAAATATCAATGCGGCATGTCTGTATTTAATGACGCAGACTTTAAAGACACTCTACAGACATCAGTTTTAGTGATATTATGCACTGAAACAGGTAGAGGACATTTCTTGATTGCACAAGTTAAGAAAGATATTTACTTCACCAAACTTTTCTTGGACGCTCATTTGATATATTCTCTCAATGTAATATATTTGAAGGACAGCCTTGCATCCATGATAAAAGCCTAAATTGCTTGTTGTGGAGCAGCAAGATGAATATTAGACAATATATCAATATTTCAGCTTTTATTTCCAGATATTTCCAGATTTGTCAGATACACAGTTCAGAAGATAGCATCTTTTGTCTAGACCTACCCGTTTTTCCGGTGAGAAGAAGTATTAGAACAGATAAACTTTAAACAAATTAGACTTAATATTTAGTTAAATGTGTTGCTTGTTTGCCTGTGGCCCACTGACATGAAGTAGAATTGGCAGGTTTATAAGATGCCAGTAAAGGATAACTTACGATAGCATTGTGTGCCATCCTTTTATAACAAAACACCAATTTTGAATTATTCTGATGCTAACTGATACCAAACCTAGTGGCTAGAATTACAGTGTGTAGTACATTATTTGTACTAAACTAACTCTTGTTGTATAGTGTTGAATTACAGTCTACCTTTGGGCTGTTTATTGCATAGCT
>JAOUQU010184310.1:0-24965 GCA_028566735.1 Ammoglanis amapaensis | reverse complement strand
AACTGGATTTGTCGTTAAAGAAACTTTATTTGCTTAATAATTGATTACGAAATAGAAACTATGTTTTAAATTATTTTATTAATTGTAATTATTTTATTGCTGTTGTTTAAATGTAAGACATGTAGAGGTTAATTAGATATACTGAAATCATTTTCTGTGTGTGTGTGTGTGTGTGTGTGAGAGAGAGAGAGAGAGAGAGAGAGAGAGAGAGAGAGAGAGAGTGTGTATGTGTGCATGTCTTTACCCTGCAACAGACCAGGTGTTTAGTGTATTTACACCATGTTTCACCGTGACCCTAAATAAGATTAAGTGATGGTACAACTAACAATTAAATTATATTATTTATTTCAACATTTTGATAACCTCTAATGAAAAAAAATGTATGTATGCATGCATGTATGTGCTCACTACTGCCCCCTAGTGTGTGTTCACTGGTGTCTGTAAATATGCGTTTCACTGCACGGATTGAGTTGTATTAAAAATAGCAAAGGGGTGGGAAAATATAATACAACAGAAAACACTATAATATCATAATATACATTTATATGATATATTACATTGTATTTTCATGTTTTACACAAGTTGTTAGTGTCTTAATGTCGATTTTAACGGCACATTATCTGCATGTTTTCTGATGTGTGTCCTTTCATGCAAGTTCATTTTTTAGATGTATTTATTGTCATTTTCTTTTGTTTATTCTTTTTTGATGTATTACAAAGAGATGCCAACATCTGTGTTCCCATGTTTTAGCAAACCAAGGTGGCACAAACACTAAACCTGGCAGTTAGTCATTGAAACTTGCTCATATGAAAAATGAGCCAATAATTACATTACACAATGATTTACTTGATGACAGAATCACGCCCACATTAAGATTTTAGCTAATTAACCGTGAAGTGACTAATAACCTTTTGTTCCAGATTGTGCCAATCTTTTCAAACGCCGATGCTTTATATAGACTACCAGATCATATTATATTCAGTGATCAGTCGATCAGTTACACTAGTTTGTTCAGCAGATTCTCTAATTCACTACATACCGTCTTGACGATTTTATGTAAACGATTTTCAGTGTTTATAATGAATACAGAGTAGCAAAAGAAATAGAATTCTTCCCTGGGGTGACAACAGCCACATTATCATTCAAAACACACACTCACAAACAGAACTTGAAAATGTTACTCAGCTAACATTTCAGTTTTAATTCAGTTTTTAGCCCAGTTTCCTGACCTTATATCACTTTATATAAATATATGTTTTTAATTTAACTAAAACTATATTATATCTCCTACAGCTCACTACATTCTCACTGGCAGCAGTTTGTCACTTCATTGCATTAGCCTGTACGTGTCTCTTACTTAAGTATCTAAACTTATTACTGAAAAAATATTATACACAATGGAGGCTTAAAAGATTTTAGTTGCAGTGTTTGTTTGTTATCCCGAGACTTGCAGGCACTGTTAAACCGCCCGAGCGGTTATGAGTCTGATAGACTGGAGACTTGTCTGTGATGTCCCCTGCTTTTTACCCAATGAATCAGACCCACTGCAATCCTGATTAAGATCATCAAGACCAAGTGGTGATAAAACATGAGAATGAAATGTAGCTCTACTTAAACTAGATGCAAAATAAAAGTGCCCTTACAATCCGTTAAGGGAAATATCAATTTGTTTAGGAGAAACTGCTCTTTGTATATTTTATTCCAGGGGGCATTTGTAGAAAACATTTTCCTTTGGGTATTAATGGTTGGTTAGTGTAGCTAGCCGTCATTTTTAGATTTGATTGCGTTTGTTTTTAAAAGCAATTATTAGCATTGTATGATCATTAAATTTGTCCCATCAAGTGGAATGAAGTAAACATGTGGCCACAGCTGTCAATTGCACCAGAGCTCTTAATACCAAGGGAAATGTATAAAATAATACTACCTGAATAATAGTTAATTATATATAGCCTTTTGTTGAAACACAGTATCATGACCTATGTTCAAGTAGTTCAACTTGGTGGCTTGGTGGGTAAATACGATGTGAAAGGCACTCAACCAATTTAGGTATAAATCCACCCTAGCAGATCACATACTCTCATACGTGATACGTGATGATGAGATCCTTCAGCAAGACAATGCAACATGACACAAGGTTAGAAATGTCAGACATTGGTTGGTCTTCCAAATACTACCCTGACCCTCACACCCTTAAAATGTGGGACCACCTAGACGGTCTTGTTTACTCGATGGATTCTGCCCTCACTGTTTCCAGCAGCTGTACGATGCACCGCTCACAAGCCAGATACCGGCAAACAATTATAGTTAAATTGGACAATTGGATCGGGGGATGTCGGCTCTCAGCTCAGCTCTGTTCCATGTTGAAAAATCTCCAATGCATTATTGAAAAGTAGCATTTGGATCAGAAGCTTTGACTGAAATGTGACTCGATTTATCTTTCCTCTCTGTAGTTTGGTCTGAAATGCGTTGAAAGCGCAGGACGCTAGCATAGAAGAACACTTCAGAAACACGGACACTTAACAAGCAGACCAAGGGGGACGCACGGTAGGGTTGACATGGCAACAGTCATGTCCAAGTCACTGTCTACAACAGGTGTTTGAGACATGTCTCACACATCTACCTATCCGTCTGTACCACTTTCTTCTTTTCACCATTTGCCTTTGATTAATCTGCCAATTTCTTGCCCTGCTTTAGGGTGCTCAACGGTTCAGTTAAAATTATTTCCCTACCTGTGAGATCTGGGGTTTATATGCCCTGCCGTTCAGATGGTAGCTCTAGCCTTTGGCTTGTTAACTAGATTTTATATTCGGTCCCAAGCCATGATAAAAAATAAGAAATGTTAAAAGGTCAGGTGGTGAAGCTTGATTTATTTGCAAGCACTCCAGTGCTAAGATTCAGAACTTCCAATACTGCAGAATGGCTGGTCACTCTCCAATGACAAAATTGGCCTTCAAAATAAAAGAGAATAGAATGCATTTGTCATTACATGTTGTTTTACATGTTGTTACAGATTAAGCCTTTTGCCGAAAGATCCAATAGTAGCTGAACCTGAAGTTCAACCGTCAGTCTCTAGTAGACAGTCCCAAACAAGAGTTCCTTCCTGTAACACTAACACTTCCTTCCTGAGAAACTTGGTTGGTCAGGGCAGCTGTACAGAAGTAAAGAAATGCAGACATCGGAGGGGGCGGGGGGGAGGGTTGAAGGGAATGGTGGACTCCACACACAGTGTGTCAGTGCAGTCACCATCTCTGTGTGCACCACGTGTGGTCTATCCATGGCATGGGAGATAAATGGAAAAAATAATGGCACTGAGTAAGGGTAGCTCAGAATCGTTTGAGACAGATCCTATTTTCCCACAAGCCTCGCTCAGCTCAGATAATGTCATTGCTCATGATCGGACCAATAGAATAAAGGCAAGGTCAGAGAATGAGGGTTTGTTGGTGCAGCCATTATTGAGGAACTTCCTGAGCCATATGATGCTTAGAACAAATGCTAAGGGACTTCAATAAATGAATAATTGAACTTTTCATGATGGAGTCTCTCATTAAAGGGATAAAAGGTCTACTAAATGTTAGAATTAATCTGGAGAGCAGATCATAAAAGCTTATTAACAACGTGGCCTTTAATCTGTCAATGTCAATACAATCCGGCTCTGGGTTTGTCTTTCGGGTTCTTTAATCAGTTCTTTGCTCCATAGCCACTCTTGGAGTTAAAGCTGGACAGACACGTCGTTGTTCAAACTTTTTGGGCAGATAGATTGGCTGGAAATTGGTGTTGAGTGAATCCATGCGATGATATGTCTCTTTCACATTTGGGTGATTTATTATCTGTTAGAATTCATGTCACGCACTCTCAAGGTTACATCACGTCGGATTCTACAGAGAACCGAGCGCAAAGAGAGACACTCATTAGCCAGGGACGGTGGCACCGCCGCTTAATCAGCCCTTGACCTTTTACCATGTCGGTCTGAGACGTTGGATTTGCAAGGGGAGCATTTATGTGTAGAGAGTGTGATGTTGCTGCTCGCACAAGTAATTCCTGATTGGTTCCAGGAAAAAAAATGTAGAGCTGTGTCTTTTTTTAGTTTGTTGAAATGTATTTAGCTTCAGTCACACAGTCAGTCATATACAAACCAACTGTGTGATTAACGTCTCCTTCAATGTGACTGATGTGCATGAAATACATGATCTTCTTTGCCAGGACTTAGAGGCATTGAGGTCACAGTCTGTTGTGTGTAGCCTAGTGGTTAAGGTATTGGATTACTATTAAAAAGGTCACCAGCTCAAGCCTTAGGTTTGTATTGTTGGGTCCTTGAGCAAGGTACTTAATTCTCATCTGTTTAGACAGTATAGTGTCCCAGTACTCTAAGCTGCTTATGACGAATGCACTAGTTAGATGAATGGATGGATGGATGGATGGAAGGATGGATGGATGGACGGACGGACAGTTAGATAGATAGATAGATAGATAGATAGATAGATAGATAAATAGATTGTTAAAGTGGCCAATCAACAAGCAACCATGGGTAACCATTGGCCACCCAAGCACGATGGAAGTCACTGGATTTATATCCTGTGGCTTCTGGAAGTTGTTTTTTTTGAGAGATGACCTCTCTGCTGACAGCCGCAGTACTAGTGCCTCAGAGCCACCCACGGTCTTCCTCCAAGAACAAGATATCGACAGGAAATGGCTCAGGCCTCATTAACAAAGTCTAATAAGCCTAAAACCTTGCTGGAATGACCGTGCATGTTCTTTGAACATTGTTCTGAATGCTGTCTCTTTTTCCACCCTTGGTGTTTCCTGTCTCTGTGCGCGAGGCTCCAAGGCGTCCAGCATAGTAAATTCCTCTCCTATGATGTCTTCCCGGCTTCACAGAGCTGGATAATTGAAGCAGCATGTCGCTATTATGCTCTTCAAGTGCGAATGTTTTTGTTCCAGCGTAGATTTAGAAGTGGTGTTAATATACAGACACGATTTTTCTACGGACGTACACATTTATTCATTCAACACACAGCTCAGAACAGCAGCTCACAAGTATTAGCTTGAATATTAAAAAGTAATTAGGTTAGATGTTACACTAATGATCTGCTGTGGCGATCCCTAATTTGCGGTAGTATCGCTTTCATTCCTCAAAAACTGAAGGACCACAAGCAGTTCAGAACTTCTATCACCATTGCAGGCAATGCCAACACATTTCCCATTTTATTACAATATTTCTAGCAAATTCCACCTCATGCACATCGATAAGCTGCAACAAGCAACTTCTCTTTACTCTTCACGATGACTGAATCAACTGAATTCCTACTCATTCATGTTTTCTTGTGCATACCATGCTGCATTTCTAACATTCAATCTACCTCTATAAATTCATGAATGTTTTCATTTTTTATTTTAATTTATTTTGACTTTTATTTTAAAGAATGTCTATTATTAACACTGAAGCTAGTGTAAAAACCAAGAATTTTTCTTTTCAGCTCTATGGATGCAGAAACAACAAAAGCTCAGCATCTGGCCTTTTCATCCTGATCATCAACAACTGACGAGCGGGCAGCCGGCCTGCCAAGCAAATTCACTCTGTGATGAAAGCTTGCGCTGCAATTTCCGACATTTTTTCCTCTGGGTCTGTTCTGTTGTTTCAGTTGTTATTCATTATAGTAGTCACTTTTATAAAGAATAGATAATAATACATACCATGGATTTGCATATTGATGTTTTTATTATTGTTATTATTATAAGAATGGCATGGTGGCTTGGTTAGTATTGTCGCCTCACAACAAGAAGACGTGGGTTTGATTTCTAGTTAGGGGCTCTGGGTTAGAGAAGAGAGCTTGTGATCAATTCTCAGAGTTGACAGGACACGACTGAAATTCCCTTGAGAAAGGCACTTAACTCCTAACTTGGGCACAGAGGCTAGGGCTGACCATTGCACTGGGCATGTGAGCTCACTGGTGTCCCCTAGTGTGTGTAAATTGGGTTCATTTGTATTTATGTGTGTAAAAGCATAACGTTCTAAATTCTAAACTTCCACTAGTTCATTAGTGCACTTCACAGCTCGGAACGAATCACTAGGATGCTGAGCCCGAGTCATTAAAATAGGCATCATAACAGCAATATTGTTATTAAAAATGATTACATCTTATTGTTGTTGTTGTTGTTTACGTAGACTTATTAATATGTTATTATATATAATAATTTATTATATTATAAAATGTGGTTGTATTTATTATTATGGTTACTATTCAATTAATGCATTTATTATTAGTAGTAGTAGCATTAATTATCACTGCTGTTATTATTTTATTGTAATTGGTAGTGTTAGTAGTAGTATTAGTAGTAATATAATTGCATGTATTATTATTATTAGTAGTCATTATCTGTCTATGGGTATTAATATTGTTATTAAAATGGGCAGAATTGTTTTTCTAATTAATTTTATCCCAGACCTACTAGACTTAGACCACCTTGCTGAGCTTTAGCCCTGCAGGAGGGATCATAAAACAGAGCAGCAGGTTTGATCTCACACACTTTTCATTAGACGTCTTGACAACCTGCCACTGTTTTCTATCATTAACAACAAACTCCTACAGAGGAACACGGCCATTCTCCACATTATTAAATACTGTACACATAATGTTGTAACAGCCCTGAGGAAGAAACATAAACCATCAACCCAGCATTATGGAACAATATACACACACACAAAGCAAGAGATGTTTCAGAAGTAACAAATGAAGAAGATGTTTCAGATGTTTCAGACATGTTTCAGAAGTAATTACATAAATAATTGTTATATTATTATACATTATACACCACCTTACCCCAGAAATAATACCCGGAACCTGTGCTGTGAGGCAACAGTGCTATCTTTTAAGCCACCGTGTAGCCAATAAAATGTTTATTAATAGAATGGTTATCATAGGGTTAGGGATTAAGGGTCATTAAACTACAGAAATTTGCTAAATGAGTTTCATTAATGAATGCAGATTAGTGGAATATAAATGGATTGTGAGCAAGTGTGTCCAATGGGGTTTAGCAGCAATTAGCATCAGTTCTTGGTTCGAGGTTTAAACCCAGGCTCGTGAGGTTGTCACAGTAAATTAATGTTGATAAACATGTTGCTTAAACATGTTGCTTCTGTAGCTTTGTTATAGATTTAAACTTTAGATGAGTAAATTTAAAGTAAATTAAAAGTAAACAATAAGATGAGAGAATCTAATGTACACACCTCTACACTAATGTAAACACAAAATAGCGGCGTGGTTAAAAATACAAGCTTTATTGCCACCTTGTGGATAAAAGACTCTAGTACACTAAAATATATTATATATTATTTACATCATTAATACCTTGTATACTACTAATACCAAGTCTTACAGGCAAGAATGCTCAGTGCTAAAATGTTAATAGTTCTGTGTTCTTTCTGGGTTTACTTGTATTGAAAAATAAATACTAATAATTCTTCCACAAAACTGCCTAATAAGGGATCGTGTAAAAAGTGCTTGAAACCGAGATGTAACCGCGACTACACATGTATTACACAAAAGTGTTATTGAATACAGTACTGCATTTTATATCTTTAAAATTATTGGTTAACATAAATTTGTTAACATTCAATACAATATAATAAAGGGTATAATAGCTGCTCCGTGGCATGTCCTCGTAAGTACTTCTGTATTCCACAGTAAAAGTCACACAGTGTCAACATACAGTAGTAGCCAATTTAATTATCTAACGTTAAATAATAATTCATTTTTAATGACAATAACGGTTGTTATAGTTACCAAGTGGTATGTATTGCATATAGCCTTTCACACTTGCTGAAAATGTCATTTTATTACACAGTACAATAATAGCTATCTTGATTCATAATAATCATGTAAAATAAATATTAATGAATACAGTATAGGTTTACAACACATACTAGTTAACACAGCTAGAAGTATATAATCGTTATATTAAATAGTTTTCATTGTTTTAAAAATGGGAAAATTCTAGATAAGTCTTATCTAAAAAATTAGCATGGGCAGCAATAAACGAGACAAGTCAGGTTACACAGGTTTTGTTTAACTATTGTAGTTTATTTTTTATCATTATAACAAGTGTTTATAAACTCTAAAAAGGGGGTTACATCTGGGTCGTCCGTCTGATAATTAAAATCTTAAATAATTAAAGCTAAACACATGTTGAGTCCCTTAATCTCTGTCTCCTGCACCTGTATTATTTTTACCTGAAGTTTGTCAGAAAGAAATCAAACCAAGAGAAAATCTTTATTTCAAAAACGTTTTTTTCCCACACTGTTTGTTCTTTATTAGTCTGTTTCAGAACAAGAAGTGATCCTAAAACAACTATCAAGCAAAAAAAATCCAGAAAAACCTTATTCAAAAGAATGTTTTTATTTGTTTAATAACACTAAACACCAATTTACTCTTTATTCAGTCATCATCGCCGCCGTCTGATTTTTCAATCACCTTCCTCATCCAGCGGCGCATACGGAACAGATGGGTGTAGAATCCATACTTCCCATCCCGATCACAGCCCTCGCCCCATGAGACGATCCCGATCTGATACCAGCGGTTATCATCTGGGTTCTGCAATGTTCAATGATAAAGGTTTAAAAGTAATAATCAGAGAAATGAGAATGTACAAAATGATTTAAAAAATCTTACCTTCATGACAAAAGGTCCTCCACTGTCTCCCTCACATGCATCACCTCTCTTGTTTTCTTCTGGGCTGTACCCTAATGTATGTACATAAAGACCAAAAACAAAGAGCCTTCATTATTTCCATAAACATTAAGTAGTTACATTTTAGATGATGTTATGGCTTGTAAGCACCAACCCACTGACATGCTTAAAACTTTGGTCTGAAAGTCCTTAAAATATCAAGGAGCAGCAAAGCACATTTTGACTATGACTTTTACCGTGACCCAAACCATAAAAACATTGCATCAAATAAAAGACTATTATAGTAAATGTAAAAATATCCTCAGTTATCTGAAAATCTTTGGTTTACAATAAACCTAAAGCATCCACAATGGAGAAAATCTGGTCCCACTGTGATTTACAAGTAAACTAAAGCGTTCAAACAGCTCGAGAACACTTTTATTTTGCTAGTGCTTGGTAAAATTTGTTTATTCAAAAAAAAAAATCTCTGTGCATCATTGTTTTGGGCCCTAGAGTTTGAAAAACTATTTGTAAATTTTACTACGCATATGTTTACTATGCATACGTTTACTTTGCTATGCTTCTTCAAGCATCATGCTTTCTCCTCTCCAAACAGTTGTTAAGGGAACCAAACAAAGAAAATATCCACCAATAAGACTATTGCCTGTCCTATCAACCCTAATTATGCTATCGCGTCACATTATTATCACTCTTCCTTACTTTTGATGGCTGTTGCATGTCGCTCGCGAAGATAATCACCTTTGAGGAAGGCATTCTTAGCTGATCTGGGTATGAATCCATCTTTTCAGATCAGTTACACAGCTAGAGCAAGTTTAGAGTACTACCTGGTCGCCTAACTCCTTAGACTTGAACCCAATTAAGCATCTGTAGGAGCAACTTTATGGTCACACGCACAAACACCCTCCAGCAGCTGCAGGATACACTGCAGTCAGCATGGATCCAGATGGATGAATGAATCATTCCCACTTATCTAACTGCTATTTTCACTGCACATGTTAGATGTGTTAGATATTAGCTGGTCATAATAATATGACCTTTTGTAACCCTGATTAGGACAAAAATGTGAACGTGCATTGTTTTTATACCTGCACAGAACATGTTATCGGTGATGCGGATAGAGGTGGATTTGCGGCAGTTGTCCATGTTGACGATAGGTAGGTGGATCTGCTGCATCACCGATGGAAGGTTCTGTGGATTCGACGTCCACGACTCTTTCAGGTTCCCCCAGCCTGTCACTCTGCCCTTGTAGCCTACCGACATCAAACTGCACGTACAAGACGAACGTGTAATATTAAATAATCATAATGCTGCTGTTGAACTGAGTGGTCTTAGGCTAATGCTGGTGCAAGAGAACATCTCACATGTTCACAATGTTCTTGGTGGGCATGCAGATGGGGTGAATCTCATTGGTGAAGGTGACAGGTTTTTTCATGTGCAGCAGGGCGATATCTCTGTTCAGATTCTCTTTCCAGTTGTATTTAGGATGGACGATGATGTCGTCGATGGCCACGATCTTCTCGATGCCCCTCTCATATCTGAAATGACAACGATAATTCAGCTCTACCATTTTACACTTTTATTTACATTTTCTGCATTTAGCAGACACCTTTCTCCAAAGCAGCTTACACCTGAACACCATTTTGAGCCATTGAGGTTAAAGTCTTGATCTAGGGCCTAACTTGGTCTGCGTGATGATTGAACCGGCAACCTTCTGATCACTAGCCCAGCACCTTAACTACTAAGCTATCACCATATCAATCAGACAAATCTGGTTTCCTGTAGATGCCCAGTTCAGGGTGTATTTCTGCTTTATATTTAGCACCCAATACTAGAAATGTAATAATTCACAAAGAATCGTTAAGAATCAATTCACTTGTAGCACAGTTTGAATCAGTGATTCCTTCAAGATAGATCAATACTCATCGCAAACAGCAGAGGCCATTCACTATATTTTTAGCTTACCTTGGAAATTAATTGGCATTCATTATTTAAATATATGAAATAAAATATATTGTTAGTATGCATCTAGAGCCAGAATATATATAAGTGTCTGGCAGCTGCAGCACAGCTGGTATGGACTAATAATCAGAAGGTTATTGGTTCAAGACCGAAACATTCATTTGGATTCATTCTTACTTGGTACGAGAATGTTTTCCCAGGCGAACAAGGATGTCATCGTTGGTAAAATTCTTGCCCCATGGTGGGTAAAGGATGCAATGGGCAGCAGTGAGGATCCACTCGTTACTGATCAAGCTAGCTCCACACAGCAGCTCCTGTGGACTGCGCTTATACAACATAACCTGCCTGCAAAACACCACACACAACATCACCATAATGGATCACAGAACAATTTCATAACCATAAATCTCAACTCTTTAAAATACGATAGTAATTATATGTACCATGGTGCACTTCCTACTTCAGCGCTTTCTCCGTTCACGATTCGTTGTTCGTAGGACTCGATGAGCTCCTTTTCTGTCTTATCCTCTTTGTTTATTCTTTCGAATAGTGGGCGTGTGCCACATTCTGATAGGATGAGAAAATATTAACACTATTGAAAACTAGCAAATGACGTATTAAGATCGCAACCATTGTTCATGTACTCATGCTTTCATACACATTTTCTTGGGATGGGGGGCTAGGAATAAACTCTCAACCTTTTAACTGATAGCCCAAAAGCTTGACCCATTGTCATGCTGTAACCAAATTCAGTTTAGAATATGGCTCAGCATGACCCATAGCCAACCAAAATTTGACCGTGAATGCATTAAGGCTTCACCCATTCATCCATCCTGGTCTCTGTGAGTAGACTCTTTTTGTGTGTAAGCCTCCTAATTTTTCTTGAACAATCTACATCTGTACCCTTAAATAGCCGGAGCATAACCGGCAATAAGGACCAGCTGTGGATCATTAGTTTCACTGACCAATGAAAAATGGTCGACCGTGTGCTTCCAAAGACCAGGACGTGGAACTTAAACACTGGAAACACAGATAAATATTATAAAGTAAATTAAATTAATCATATAGGTATGTCTTTACCACTACTAACTGAATCTATAAAACTGTTCTGGTGCATGTAGTGGTCCAATAGAAAAAAGAAAGAAAAATGTGTTTTTAGTCATGTAGGTAGGAGTATAAATAAATAAAAATGATGTTGGTCTTACCCAGTTCACCCTGACCAAAGCTTCTCGGACTAAAGAAATTGACTTTTTTAATAACTGTTCTCTGCCGGACGGTCTCCTCATCTAAAACTCCATCCAATGGAGCATCTGTCAAATACAAGCAATTAAAAAATGTTTTATTTCATCATGCGCTTACAGAATTGCATGATTACTTTTCATTATAGTAAAGTTGTGCTCACCACACAGCTCTAAGTCACAGTAATCAACTGTAATGTTTCCAGACCGACCCCGTACATAGCACCATGGGCCCTCCAGATCTCCATCAGGGTTCCTGCAGTAGTTCTTCACCAGGATCACTTCTGGATGGAAGTCTTTACCTTCACTTAGCACTTTGACCTTGGGTAGGTTCCAGTCCAGGCAGGTGTGTCCGCCCAGGGTTACCGAGAGGGTTCCCGTGTAGCTCTCGCCATTTTCATCTAGACAGTCAGTCTTATGATAGAGCTCTTCCATACTCTTTATAGAGAAAGTGGGAACCATGGTTGGTAGTTTTTCACCTGTCGGAGAAGAATGCAGATGGAGTTTAATGGGCAAATATGTGCCCAAATAAAAATGGGTTGCATTTTTTGGCAGAATCTTTTTATAATTTTAGATACGGTGGATGCTAAAATGGTTCAAGTACTGGCAATCTTGCTCTTTAAAAAATAACTGTCAAATATTTTATGAAGTTGGGACAAACCGCGTTTGTCACGGTTCTTCTCAGTTAGAATCAATCAAGCAAGACTGAGAAATAAATTGTGAAAAAAATTACCATAAATGTGCTACCCAATGCTCCATTTACCTTATCCTCTAGAGACCCTGCGTCCTCATATGAGGACATTACATTTCTGGTTCTCTGCACCATTCTATCTAAAATTTTAAAATTGTTTACTCTTTAGCCTCATATGGAGACACTGCCCGTACCACCTAGTGGTCATATGACGACATAACACTCAATTGAAAAAAAATATTTTCAAAAGTTGCTTTTTTATGTACAATAACATGATCACTTTTGTTTATGCATTCTAATGTTTACAGTTTTAATCAAACAGTTTTGTTCTTTGTTAGCCAATTGTATTTTTATTTTAGACCCACTGTCTCCGTACGAGGACATTGTACATGAAGCTGTTTTTAGAAAAAAACAAAGACAAAATATAATTTTTATGCTTGTTAGGTCCTACTAATCACAAATAGCTAGACGAAATAAAAAACGCACATCAGGGAAAAGTCTGGGTCTCGGGAGGCTATATTAAAAATATGAATAATTACAAGACGTAAATCCTCATGCAATGTTGATATACTTAAAAGTTATAAATAAGTACCGCATTTTGGCACGGCACATTTCTCCCTCCGGACAGTCGGGTCACTGGTAAAGCACCATGGGCCGGTTGGGCTCTTATCCGGGTTTCTACAGAAATTTTTAGGCAGGTTCAGCACTGTCCTATTGAGCTCACTGAAAAAGATCACATAACAGGTTTGCTTAGAATTCAATAATATTGAACGAAGAATAAAAAAAGTGTTTTATTATGAGGATAGACTTTTAGTTAAGATAGTTAAAAATACGTACACTATTTTGTGAGGAAAGTTGCTCTTCCAGTATTGGCATGACCGTCCAGACATGGTGAAACTGACATTACCGTTGTAGGTTTCACCAACATTAACATAGCAGAGATCTAAAAATCATAATTAACAATGAAATAAAATATCTCCAATATAACTCCAATATTAATGAATGTTAGGTTATGTGGTTCCTACCTTTTTGGTCTACACAGGTTCTTATTTTGTTTATATTTGGAGGATTCCTCTGCAAGGTGTTGCCAGCACATGCTGTGGGAAATATAATAGAGACATAATGACAGAAGATCATATAATAGAGAAAAATAAATCCTGTGAAAATCACCAATAAACAAATGATTCAAAGCCAATCATTTATTGACAGTGAACCAAATGAACCAAATTGTAACTAAAATTATGACTATAATTGTTAAGAATCATCTAAATATGCGACCAAGGCTCGATGCAAAATGTCCACGTTAAGGTGTCTAGGTGGCTTAAAACTAAATAATGCATGTATGGATTTTAAAAGATAAAGAAAACTATACATGAGGCACAGTGGTGTACCAGAGGGTGTAGCTTTGGACAGTCTATCAAGGTTGTGGGTTTGAGCTCTGCCATCCAGCCTTTGATGGGTTCTTGAGCTCCTCAGTTTCAGAGGTGGTGGTTGACCATGCACTTTGGTTTAGACCTGGTCACGAACTCTACTAGAAAATTTAAACTAAACCCTGTTCATATGTATTTACATATGAATGCCCAGAAGATAAACGTTTATTAGAGTTGACTATTGCTTTATGCACTCTCTTGCATAGGACGTTGGTAACGCATAGAGACGCTTTACCCTACGTCATCTAGCCTGGTTTTCAAGATGAGCACATCTCAATCTGACCTTAAGAGTTGTTGTTTCTCTTGCTTCTGTTCTTTTTGGACAGTATACATGACAGGACATTACTAAAATCCTGAATCAAAGTTATACATTATGCTGATTGAACCATTTGAAGGTTAAGGGTTTAAACCATCAACCTTCAAATTAATAACCTAGCACGCGAACACAGACTTGTTTATCTTTGATTCATTTCTAAGCAATGAAAATATTTTTTTATTAAGTACAAAAGCTTGATAATGTATGAACAAACCACCTACACACTCCGCGTCGGAGTTTAGAGATGATTTGGTAATCGCTTCAAAAATACAAAGCTTTGGAACGTTTGCACTTTGCTCTTGGTTCAATACCACATATTTACCCAAAATGAGATCGGTGAGTCAGCAACCATTACGGTAAGTTTAAACCCAGGCCTTACCTAAGTATGTATCCCAGAATACTGTCTGAAAAAAAGGAAAAAATGCATTTTTATAACTAATATAACAATGCACAATACAGATGTTATAATAATTAATATAAATAATACATTGTTTTAGTTGATACAGCATTTGTGTATGAAAAACATTTGTGATGAAAAGCTTTTAATGAATGATGCTTTTATAACAAAGTGTCTCAAGCCCACCGTCTTATCGGTGCTCTCGAAAACTTCCCGAGCTTCCTCATGATTACAGATCTCCTCCACACACTCCCTTTCCAGATTTCCTTGCTTCAGCTCCTCAAAAGGAGAGTTTGCTCTCTTCGCCCGAATAACTTGAGACGCAGTCTTTTCATCTATGAAAACTATAATAAAAGACAACAGCAACATACACAATCTGCTAACCTTAATCCACAAAGCATCTTTGTCAGGTTAAAACGGTTTCCAGATGTTTCTTACCATTGTAACAGAGTGTAAGGTGAATCACTTGGCTGAGGAATAGCGTGATAAGAAGACGCTCTGGTGCTGCTCCCATTTTTCAATGTGGTGCCAGCTAAGATCCCGTAAAGCCCTAAAACATCATACGGGACTAAAGATCTGCTCACTAGCTTTGTCTAGTTAATATTGAACTACTGGAGGTTGAAGAGGACAGGCAGTGTACGTGTATGTGGGTGGGTTTTAATCCTTCAACTACACATTTTCAATAAATTATTACAGAATTATTCATTATGGAGCTTATATATACGTGCTACTTTTTTGTTATTTGCACCTAACATTCCAGAATATTCTAATCGTATAAGATCATAAAGGTCTATATCCTTTGGACATTGTTATTTACAATTATGACTGAGTGTTAAGAGCCATAGCGCTGGTGAGACTTAAATTGATTACTAGTCCAGTCCTATTAACAATAACCACTACTATTCCTACTGGGTGGCATGATGGGCTAGCAACAAGAACGTCCGGAGTTTGATCCACAGTCGGTGTGGTCTGAGTCTTCTTTGTTTGGAGTTCTCTCCATGTAAAATCTTAATAAACAACTATTGTTATTATTTGCATTTAGTTTCATCATTTATCAAACATCTTTATCACATACAATTATAAAAAAACACCCAATTTGCGCAAACAGTTAAGGACTTGCTCAGAAGCCCAACACGGGCAATTTTGGTGGTAGTGGGGCTTGAACTGGTGACATTCCGTTCTGTAGTCCAGAAATTTAACCACTCGGGCATCACTGGTCACCATTGTTTGTCCACCATTGTTACTATTAGGGTAGTTGGACTCTTATCCCTGAGTCGCTTGTACAATATATTACCACAGATTTGTAATTCAAATAGATTTGGATAAAATCAAAATGGCGGCATTTCATGGTTCAGGAATGAAATGGGTAGTGAATGTTTCAGTGCTTGGGGTTGTACTGTTCGTTGTACTGTCGTTTATCCCTCTTTAATGTGAGCTTACAAAGGATGTAACCTCTGGAAATGTTTGACTCGGCCACTAAGCTATAAACAATGATAAATATTAAAACAAATATATACAAATCAATCCATACATTCTACGGTATACTTATATATATCCATATATATGAATTCCAGAAGTGGCCGATAACTCCGGCTGAAAAAGCCAAAGATGACGGAAACCAATTAGAGCATTTAGAACTTCAACACAGTCAAGTACAGAGTTAAAACCATCACGCCAGATGTTTCCAGCTTCTTGGAATGTTGAACATTTAAATTACTTTTTCTTTCCATAAAATCCAGGACAATTCTAGAATGATCCAGGAGTAGCTACGTTCTTGCTAACATTTGGAACTGTTGATGGTGGGATTACATAATCATTGGAAGTAGTCTGCTACAACCAATAGAGAGACAAGGTTCAATATACAGATGAGTCAATATTTACAGATGTGTTTTCCCCAACTCAAATGCAGCTGTTCAGAATGTTCTTCTACTCAAGAGAAAACAGGTCTATTCACTTTATGCAGTGGTGATATGAAAAAAAACTAATATTGTTGCTATTATTAATGGGCAGTGAGGGCTTAGTGGTTAAGATACAAGACTAGAGCTCAGTATGTTGCAAGTTCAAGACCCACTACCACAAGTTACCACTGTTGGGCCTTATTTTTTTATCACTCAAAATGATATTTGAAATTTTAAGTCACTTTGAATAAAAGTGTCTACTGTAAATATTGAAATTATTATAAATATTAGTATTATTATAACAATAACTTATTTATGTATGTTGGATTGTAATCAGTACAATTGATTGTATTATTATTACTATTATGGTTTCATTGTATTATTATTTTTTAAGTTATAAATTATACGTCATTCTTAATTATTATTATTATTATTAATATTATTATTATTGTTAATATTATTATTTCCAGGCCCTTACACTTATTAAAAACATTAGACATTAAATATTATTACTATAGTACAATTATCATTTTCATTTTCATTACCATTGTTAATTACAATCTTTCATTATAATCACAATTTTGTTATTATTATTATTATTATTACAAATATTAATACCTTTTATATTATTAAAAATTGTGTAATACCATTACTTTATATTTTTTGCAATTATTACTATCATTATTACTATTATTAATAGGCAGCGTGGCATGGTGGATTGGTGGTTATCCCGAGTTCGATTCTTGGGTAAGGTAACCTCTCTCCTACCAAAGTCCAAAGACATGCAGTCAGGTGAAATACTGAAATCAAGATCCTGCAACAGACTGGTGACCTGTTCAGGTCTTAAGTGTATTCGTCCAGTGTGTAAATAGGATTACGCACTGGCAAAACTAGATAATGAATGAGTTCTTAATAATTCAAGCAAGAATGTCCTACGTTTGATCCTCAGGTGGGCAGTTACGAGTCCTTTCTGTGTTGACTTGGCATGTTCTCCAGTTTGTATGCAGATACTGGAATAGGAATTTCTACGTGTCATGACATGCTTACCTCATGACGCTAATTGTTTACATGTCTAAGCAAATCTACAGCATTTTAGGATCGTATTTAACCTGATCACACAAAAGAGCACATATTTCATAAATAAACATTTATTACACATGTATTTTTTACGGTTAAAGCACAAACGACAAAGCATTATTAAAATAAACATCTATGTAAGTATATGTATGTCGGACCTAATGTAAAAAAAATGGAAATGACCTTGGGAGGACCTTGATAATGTAGTCATGTCTGATTTCATATACATTGCAATGGACTGGGCTCAGATCCACTTTTATTGCTGAAATCTAATCTCTTATTACCACCTAGTCGTGTATCAAACATAATATTTTATTGAAGTATTTATTTATGCATGCCATGGAAGAAAATATAGCATTTAGTTCAAAGTTAGTACTGATGTCACAGCATGTAGATTACTATCATTCCAACTAACTGTTCTTGTGTTGGCGCCAAGCCTGCCAGTAGCAGAGCAGAGTTTAGAAATGATGACTTTGAGATGTCAGCTCTTTAGTGCTAGCATGCTCTACTGTCAGAATTTCGTACTTTACAGGACGATTAAACATTGTAACACTAAACCCGTGCGACCTACTGACCATTCGTTGTAACACATTCTTGAATGAAGGTTGCTGTCAATGGTGATTGAGATGAGTTCAGTATTCGGCATGACATTTAGGAACAAAAACATCCTACACTATATTTTGATCTAATAGCAGAACACAGTGTAATAACATCACTTTAATTCACATCCCATTGACACAGTGTTTTATGTTTAATGACTATTTTGGCTCTTAAATTGGCCTGTTTTCTAATTGATTATTGAGAATGTATCAGATCAGATGGATCCACTGACAGCCAACCAGGTTTTCTTGGCTTGGGTCTACTTTGGGTCTAAAATCAATCAGCAGATGACAATGATGGATGACGATGACGTCACAGTTCTTCCATCACTATGCACTCACCAGTGCCAGAAATATTGATCGGTTTAACATATGATGTGTTTCACATTATTATGACCACTTTCCAAGGCTGCAGAGCATCATTTAGAGGATATAGATTAAGTGTGGAAGGCCCTCAATGTCTGACATTGATTGAAAGAGCACGATCAAGCCTTCCGATCACTAACCTGACTACTAAATTCACCAAACTTGAACTCTGTGGCACATCTATAAGACCCATCTTGAAAATGTGTTGGATCTATGGATCCTCTCATTCCCTCTTTGAGCCTCTCCCAGTCTGCCCAGTTCTGGAAAATAACTGGTGCTCATAATAATGTGAGTCTGGAAATAAAAAATAAATTAGCGTTAAGAATCAAGACCTAATGACACATGACCTTGTATCAGTCATACTAGTGAACATTCAGGCGTGTAGAGGATGCCACATGGCAATCTGCTTGCGTGGGTTATCCAACATCTGTCGCCAGTGCTTAAGGCCGGCGCCGGAGACGTCGAGGCCGAGCTGGCATTGCCCGAGCGTGTGCAACGTGCCTGGATTGGTTAGATTTAGCACCTCTAAGTATAAGCCGGACTCGGTCAGCAGCTCCCGGGGAAGCTCCAGCATCATCATCTCGTTCCACACCGGGTTGATCTTGTGTTTGACGCGCCGTGTTTGCTTTTTCTTCAGCTTGGTGTTCTGGTGCTTCAGCGTCAACTTTACAGACAGGTCTGAGAAGCAAAAGTCTTTAGTCAGTTCTGAGTCTCAGTCAGTTAAAAACTAGCGTTTTACCTTGATGCCTACTGTCTATTTGGACAGCACGATTCAAACGAGACATCAGCCTTATAAGTCAGATTAATCGAAGCTAACACAGTGAGCCAAAGACTATTTAAATCAATTTCGGAAGTTGTTAGAACAGAATAAACATGAACCTAACATTAGCCTTAACATCTTTACATTCCCCAAACACGACCGTATACAAGCCATAACAATATATGACTACGTTTTGTCACTATTTGAAGTTATATTAGCAGCCCATCTTTATGAACATCTTCTCCAGGTCTGTAGTTGGAGCCTTGTAAGAAAATCAACCAAATGTGCAAGAAAGTCGCCTAGTGTGCCTTTAAAGTATAGACACATATTACAGTGTAACAGATCCATCTCTGATGTACTTGTATTACCTACAACTATTACCTATGGTGTCTTTGAGTTTATCAGATTGTAGTCCTCGAGCCTTCATTACCACCACTCCCAGTCTGTTCGCCGCCGGCAGATAGCTTAGTGAGAGCAGAAGTTCGCCTGTCGATGATGCTGCTTCCACCTAGGATTTTCCCAACAAGTATTAAATAACTGTACATCTTTAGAATGATTGTGGATATGCAGAATGATTTATTAATTTCATGTTTTATTAACTCCATGATTGCATGTATTGATCTCAAGCACAAATTATTTTACTCCTTGCCTGTAGTTTTTTTAAATACTAAAGAAACGACTTGGGCTGTTAATCGAAAGGTGAGTTTGAACACGGGTTGGACATGCTTTTGCAAATTCTGCGCTTTAACCCGAGCCTCCAAAACAAGCTGGGATATGTTCTGGACTATCATTTGCAGACGATTTGGTGATTCTGCTACACAGCCACTGTTGGGACCTGACCCGTATGATGGCCGACTGCGTTCTGACCCCAGCTTTCAAACAAGTTGGGATATGCAAAGAAAGAATTTTGATGTACTGTGTATCTGTATATGTGTAACAACAAACAAAGCACTGATCACGTCTCATCTTGCCCTACACGACCTTGTTTGTGGTTTCCTTCCTCCCCATCCCTAGTCATTGTAAATTGGTCGACGCACTTAAGTACATCTCAAGCACCCGATGATATTGTTTTCAGTAGGATGGCATGAATATCTCGCCTCGACTTCGATGTGCCAGCTCACTATTAATGTGTGTGTGTACGTCTATGATTATCGCTGAGTGTATGAGACTGTGAGTCTCTTGCGTCCAGTTTGCCATCTGTTGTGTCTGACTATGTGTGTGAGCTTTTTATAGTACAAATAAATGATCTGTGAGTGCTAATACGGTTCGGTGTTAGTTGCGTCATAGGCGGTGCCACACACTCAGACGTGCTCTTTGTTCTTTTCATTTAAAGTGGCTGCACTATGTTTATTAGCATTATTAACATTTCTAGTTCCTTGGTTTAAATTGGCTTGGTTTAAATGTTTGACTTTTAAAAGACGTGTGACAATGCATTACGATGAGTGATAATAAATAAAACATATTTAAAACTTGCGATCAAAGTTTTAAAATATTTAAACACAGGTCCAAAAAAATGTTAAATACATGATAAAACAGAAAAAAGTGAATTATAGTTTACATTATTGATTTAGGGTGTTTTTTTAACATGCTTCCTATTTACCCAGGCTTTGGATCAGCACTACAGTGGATTGGTCTGTGAATCCTATTGGCAAGGTTGGGGCAATGAACTGATTAAACATTCTGACCGGGCATTTGGTTTCTCAGATTTTATTAGTTCTATTTAACACTCATAAAATAAAGATCGATCTGTATCCGATTAAAAATCAAAAGGATCTTAAATGACATTTGTTTTAAAGTAGGTAACACGGGAAACAAAAAGCGACACTAAACAGTAAATGTACCTCACACACTTGTGTTTGTTAGTGTGTGAGTCTGTGTGGTTGAAGCTCCCTTGAGATGAACAATGACGCAAGTAGACGTCTGTCCTGCCTAGCACCCGGCCTATCAGACTGCAGCATTAGTGTGTGTAGAAGGAACACAGCTTATACACAAACCTACTCAATCAAAGCAAAGCGTTCCAAAATAAAAGAGACATGGAATCATAAATAAATGGAATCATAAATAAAAACCCAATTGTATTCATCATAGTGAGAGGAATTAGCTATTGTTTCTTAAATCTGTACTGTCACATATACTTTATCTGACCTGCTGTCTTAAATATGTGCTGTATAACTTTATCAAGGCTTTTTCTGTGTGCACTAAAGTATAATGAATAAAAATAAATTCTAAGGGTCTAGAAAGTGTCGACCTTTTCGATTACTGCTTGTTAAGATTATCTGTACCCATCAATTTACACATATTTATGGGTTTTTTAACCTCTAGAGACCCTGTGTCTTCATATGAGGACATTACATTTCTGGTTCTTTGCACCATTCTACCTAATTTTTACCTCATATGGCCTCATATGGAGACACTGCCTGTACCACCTAGTGGTCATATGACAAGAATCTGGAAATGATATGGACGGATGATACACAGACGACCAGTGTGTATTGCAAGTGCACAAAGTAGAAATAGATACATCCGTACAGTATAAGTCATTCTAACCTGCTTAGGAGGCTGCAGGTTGACCCAGCAATCGGCGTCTGACATCATGCTAACGTCAGCAAGTTTGAACCTCACGGTCCCCAGGATGACGTTCCTGGAGAATCGGTCGCAGACGTGTAAGCTCAGCGCCACCTCACCGTCCACGTTGTCTGTATTCTCTGTGTTAGACCCGCCGGGAAGGGTAAACACGAGCTCTTCTTCCCACTGGACTGTTGGTGCCAGTTTGCGTGATGTAGTCTGGGTGTGCTTTTGTTCTTCGGGGATGCTCACGCACCCTGAGACGTAGCCTTCGCAGCCGGATTCCATGCTCACGTGCTCCGCTACGGAGAAGGACGGTTTCAAAATCTCAATAACGGCTTGTCTTACTTTTCCAGGGAGTGAAAGGGACACAGAAACACCCTGGACATGGTTATGTGTCAAGGAGGGCTTGTTTTTGTACCTTTGTGGGAACCAAATGTCCCCATAAGTGTAGTAAGATCTGACAGTGTTTTGGTTTCTGAGATTAAGGTTAGGGTTAGGTGTAGTATCAATTTGCTACCAGTATGTGGTGAAGACGCATAAGTGAATAGACGTTCCCCACAATGACAGTCAAACATAGTGACATGAGTGAGTGTGTTTGTGTGTGTGTTACCTTCTATGATAGTGATGTGTAGTTCTCTGCTTTCTCTGGTCAGGTACAGTGAGAAGTGCAGTTTAGGCTGTGTGGTAGACGTCACGCAGGGAGTATCTGCTTTAGAATCTGAAACTAATAAGCACCAAGTTCCTCACTGTCAAGTTTGCGAGAGTCATTTTCTTGACACCGGTGACATACTGATCTTTACCTTGCTGTGTGAATGCAACAACCTCCTTGGGTGTCTGTTCGGCCTTGGTGGTCCGCTTGCTGTAGTTTACAACCTCGGGTGACGTAACGGGGGATTTAAGGTCGCAGAATATGGGGAACTTCTGCAGTGTCTGGGGTTGGATTGGCTCTGTGGATTTGTGCACGCTGAACTGGATAATAGGCATAGAAATATTTTTTTTATTAGAAAAAAACAAACACAATGCATTTTCAAGTAACGTAGTCCTTTTAGCACCCTTTTGAAAATTCTATCAATTGCTAATAATTGTTGAGAGGCTGAATAAGCTAAAAGACTTCTCTTCTTACTGCCACAGGGTACCAGAGATGCTTAGAGGACTTACTGTATATTGATATGTAGTATGGGGTCACCAATGTTCGCTTTTTGGGTTGGGTTTGGCAAAGTAGTTTTATGTAATATGTGTATGTGTATAAATTAATTGAAAAGGATTAAGGTTAAAATCTAAATAATATAAACAAATCAAATTATTCATCAATAGAGCTATTAGGCATGTAATACACTCTATCTATAAATGTAATTTTTTTTTTAAAGATAAACGATCACAACACAAACATTCTATTTACTAATATGTCTTTTTTACAGTATATGTGGCTGTTTTTTTATTGGGTACTATTGTGTTTATTATACATAGCGCCCTCTGCAGTACCGATTCAAATGTATCAATTCTTATTTGTCTCTGAACCATGTCAACAAGAGTAATTATTCTAGAATCCACCAATCCATCTATTGTCATGTCCAGTATCCAGGTGGGTCCAGCATCCACACTGGGCGAATACACCAAACACTTCAACAGGTCGCCATGGTACAGAGATCAACAAACATACGTGTTTGGACAGTGGGAGGAAACCGGAGTACCTAGAGGAACCCCACACACAGACATGGGGAGAACATGCAAGCTCTATGCAGAAAGTCCCCAAAGATCGAACCCGGGTCTTCTAGCTGTGAGGCGACTATGCCACTGTGCCGTAATTTTTGAGTTGTAAAGTATTTTGAATTAAATTCCATCCATGCTATGAAACATACATTTACAGCCTGCTGTGGTGGGCAGCCCTATCCACGGCACCCTGGAAGCAGTTAGGGGTTCGGTGCTATGCTCAAAGTCACTTCAGGAGTGGCTGGCTACAAACAAAGATGTATGGTCACATCCAACAGAATGATCAAAGGTTGTCAATCCGAAGGTCATGTAGTAGTGACATAAGACCTTGAGCGATTGAAATGACACGATGTGCACGTCCAGATGTGGACTGTATGTGACTGATGAGTGCATGACTCACGACTTTACCTTGCTAGCACGGGCACAGAAAAAGCTCTGAGCCACTCATACCGGCGTGTGTTTTACATTATGTATGATGAATGAGTAAGTGCTGAGACAGACTGGATGGAGAACGGTTTATAGAATGAAGAGATGTTATATACAGGATGGTGGGCTTGACTGAATAATTTGAATAATTTCCTCGGTGGCAGGTGGTCTAATCATAGACTGCTGTATTCTCTGATTCAGCCATAAATGAGCCAGATGCAAAGGCTAATTTTAGCTAGGGCTGACCAAACCGCTTGTATAGCACCAATCAGCCAGATGTAGATGGATGATTTTACAAGAATATTAAGTGATGTACTAACATAGACCAGATACATCTAAAGAAATACAGGTAAATCCGGTTAATGGGACCGGATTTTGCACTGAATCCTAAAGTACCAAAACAAATCCTATTATAAGCGTGTAATGTTATTCGCTTATTTGAACCAAAATTCCATTTAATCAGATCAAAGAACGTATGAGCGTCTTTGATTGTGGTGATTTTGATCAAATGCAGTCGGTCAAGAGAATGTGTCCAGATCACACTGAATAAATTCTTTAAATGTTGACTGGAAATTAGTAAGAAATTATGCTTTGCATGCTGAGTACATAAACACTGTGTTGTATGTAGATCGTTTCGAAAAACTTTCTTTTACAATCAACAAATTTGATAAACAAGAGTAGTTCTTGTTTGTATGTTTGCTATATACCATATTGGCCTGTGTATAAGCCGCACCCGAGTATAAGCCGCACCCTTAATTTTGAGAGGGATTCAGAAAAAATGTATAAAAATTGAGAGAATAAAACTTGATCTAGTATTTTATTCTCTTTGGACTGGTGTGGTGGATA